>JBBPMV010000010.1:0-81773 GCA_038090495.1 Heimioporus retisporus | reverse complement strand
AGCCTACGCAGGGAGCCTAGAAATGCTGATGTGGTCACCTCGGCCCTTCGGGCTACTTGATTGCTGATTGCGGGTACCAAGCGAAAAAACCACCGAGCGGTAACAGTCGAGCTACGACTCAGGTGCCGAAATTAGTTACACTCGGCAACTGAGTGCATGGCATGTGTCATGATGCCTGTGTGGTAAAATTTCCTGATTGGGCATGGAGCAAATACAGAATGTCATCACTGCTCTAACTTATTTGGTGCTATTTGTATTGGTGGATACATCTGGGGTGCTGTGACCTGCTGTGAGCCTATGAACAACCTGTGTTGTGTGCCTGGGAAGTGCTAGGGGTTCTGGGTTGCTGGAGAATCCTGTGAAATGGAGAGCAGGCTGTGAAACACTGTTGGTACCTGTGTGATTTTTGGTGATTTGCTGATGTACAACGACGGCATGGGTGGGGACGCGCAACAGCATGCCACCAGTAGTGGGCGGACCATCATCGTGCCACCACCACATGTGATGACACGATGACAACATACCGGGCAGTATGACACAACAGCGTGCTGCCACCACATGACAACGATGCGGAGTACCACCACCACCACATGATGATGATGATGCAGGTGAGGACACGCGACAGTGCGCCCACCACCTCAGTGATGATGATGTGGTGGGTGGTATGGTGACCCAACAGCATGTCGCCACCACACAGCAAATTCTGCCCCTCCTTCGACTATCTTGTCCATTTCGCCCCCACCCCTCGTCTCATGCGACAACGACAACGATGGCGCAACTACTGTGATACCACGGTTGTCATGTTGTCGTTGTTGTCGTCATCGCTGTCTCATGCTCTTGTCCTCCCTCAGCCTCTCCCGCCTGCCACCATCTCGTGGATCTCACCACCGCCGCTCCTGCTCCTGCCACCTCGATCATCGTGCCGCCTGCTTCCGTCTTGCCTCTTTTGCCCCCACCCCCTGTCCCATGCGACAATGACAATGAACGGCGCGATGACCGTGATACCATGGTCATCACGTTGCTGGTTGTCGTTGTCCTTGTCGTTGCTGCCCTGACCACCCACCTACCGCCATCTCGCCCATCTCGCCACCACCACTCGTCTCATACGACCACGACAACTACAGCGCAACAACCATCATGTTGTCGTTATTGCTGTTTCCACCGCCTTGTGCTCTTGCCCCTCCCTCGACCATCTCGCCGCCTGCTGCAATCTCACCCGTTTTGCCCCCCCTTGTCTCACGTGACAATGACAACGGCAATGTGACGATCATGATACCATGGTCATTGCACCGTCGTTGTTGTTGTCATTGTTGTCACCACCTTGTGCTCCTGCCCCTCCCTTGGTCTCTGCCGCCTGCCACCATTCCGCTCATCTCGCCACCGCCTCATGTTCCTGCCCCTCCCTCAGCCATCTTGCTGCCTGCCATCGTCTTGCTCACCTTGCCACTGCCTTGTGTTCCTGCCCTTTGCTCAACCATCTCACCACCTGCCACTGTTTCACCCATTTTGCCCCTGCCACAACAGCAACAACGACAGCACGACGACCGTGATACCATGGTCGTCATGCTGTCGTTATCGGTGTTATATTCGCTCTCATGGTCGTCGCATGCATCACACAATAAGCTTTACTGCCAGTAAGAATAAAATATACTTTAGCCTATTTCTACCATAGTACATATGAGTAACTACATCTAAATGTACTGGTAATGGCTTGATAGCTCGAGTTGACTTGAAGCTGACTTGGCTTGGCTGACTCAAGTCAGCTACAAGTCTGAGCTGCACCAACACTACTGTACACCCTGGCAAGTCTGTATATCCTGTATAGTAAATTAGTGGATCACTAGGTACACAGCCACTTCTCTGTACAGACTGGACAGAGATCCATAGCTTAGCAAAGTCTGTAATGGCTATATTCAAAAAGGTCAATTTGCTGATGTTGCAATGACAGCAACGGTAATAGACACAGTTAGCCCGGATGTGAGAGAGGCGATGGCAATGAAAACATGTGTGGTTATAAAGGGGGTGGGTCTCCGGTAGAGGGCAATTCCTTTCACCTTCCCAAGCTACTTCTGTTCACTCAATGGAAGCTAGTTCCTCGAGGGTCAAAGGGGCGCTAGAGGCCTCGGGGGACCACTCATCAGTGTTAGATCTCGTGTTAAGATGCTCCACGTAGTGCTGGATGTCTGAAGTCAACTCGTCCATCTCCAACTGATGCATGGCGGATATGACAAGTTCCCGGATGGTATGGTGGGTTTTGGTAATGTGGAAGGCATGGTGCATACAGGCGGTGTCATCAGCAATGAGGTTGGCATGGGAGCGAAGGTGTGAAAGTTCGATGTATATATGAAAGAGAGAGTAAAGGGGAGAGGAGGGGTCCAAGTGATTTCAGAGGGCGATACGAAGGTTAGAATTATCAAGAAAAGAAAGCATACGTCCCTGTTGAACGGAAGAGAAAGGGTCGCAGCGAAGTTGAGAGGCAAAACGAGGTGGGTTGACAATGGGTTTGGTAGTAATGGGAGAGGGAGGCCATGGACTGTCCCAGGCATGGTCTAAAGTTTCAAGACGGGGGAGTTCGGGAGGCGGGTTCCAGCCAGCATCCACTTCAGTGGAGGAGGAGTGACTAGGGGAGGTGTTGGGCATTGCGATGGGATGATGGTGAGCAAGAGGATGGAGGGAAAATGGAGGGGTGGAGCTTCTTATAGTCCAAGAGGATTTCCTTGGCATGTTTGAACTCTGATTCTGGAAGCCAAGAGTCTTCTTTGGCTGAGTATCCTTTCCATCAGATCAAGAAGCGTTGGTTGTTTGGGGTTCCCTTGTGTTGGATCACCTTTTCCATCTCATACTCTTCTTCTCCATTGATGAGGTCAGGAGGAGGAGAAGGGAAATTCAGGCCATGTACATCATTTTTGCGATAGGGTGATAAGAGGGAAGCATGGAATGTGTTGTGGATTTTCCAGGTATGAGGAAGGTGGAGTTTGTAAACAAGTGGAGATAGCACCTGGACAATGGTAAAGGGTCCTTCCTGCTTGGGGGCGAACTTCGGGTGGGAGATAAGGCATTTCAGGTTGCAGGCTTCTAGCCAAACCTTGTCACCTTTACGGAAGGGAATAAATTTACCATGAGAGCAAGCTTTCATGACTTGTCTAGCGAGTTCATGGGCTGCCAGAGCTTCATCTCGCACAGTGGAGAGGGCTTTCAGTCATTCCTCAACTGCTGGGAGGTTGGCTTCGATGATGACAGTGGGGAGGGGATGAGGTTCGAAACTGTAGGTGAGGAAGAAGGGGGATTTGCTGGTGACGGAGTGAGGGCGGTGGTTGTGGGCGAATTCAGCATGGAAGATCATCTGGGACCATGTGGAAGGAGAGTTGCCACAGAAGATGCGGAGATAGGTCTCAACTTCTTGGTTGACATGTTCTGTTTCTCCATCGGATTGAGGGTGATAGGCAGTGGAGAGAGAGAGGTCATATCCAAGGAGTCGTCCAAGTTCTTTGGCAAAGGCAGAGGCAAACTGGGGACCATGATCTGAGATGATTTTGCCGTAGAGGCCAAACCGAGTGTAAACCTTGTGGAAAAAGAGGGAGGCAATCCCTTCAGTGGAGACAGATTTCTTTGTTGGACAGAGAATCACCCCCTTAGTAAGCCCATGGTCTACCATGACCAAAAGACTGTCAAAGCCATCAAAAAGGGGAAGATCTGTAATCAAGTTGCAAGAGACCTGCTGGAAAGGGTGCAAGCAAGAGGAGGGGATGGGGCAAAGAGGAGGGACAGTGGGGTGGGTGTTTGCCTTGGCTGACTGGCAGGAGGTGCATCCTTCAATGTATTTGCACACGAACTGCACAAGGCCAGGCCACCAAAACTCTGAGGCAACAAGCTGACGCGTTTTCAAGTAACCAGGGTGGCCAGCAGTAAAGTGGTCATGGTGTCATTCCACAATGGATTTTTGGAGGTCTGGGGGAACATAGGCACGGCCTTGGTAAGTGAGGACGCCAGCATCGTACTGCCAGTCAGAGAGCCAAGAACGAAAGTGAGCAGGGACATCACCAGTGGTAGTGCAGAGTGTGTCAAGCACAAGAGGGTCGGAGGTGGAGGAGGAGGCTAGTTTCTCCTGGAGGGTGATGTCGATGACGTTGACAAAGAGGGAGTCTGGTAGGAGGGTGACGTTGTCGTTGTCATCGTTGGTGGTGGGGAGAAGGTCAGGATGGCGAGAGAGAGCGTCAGGGGTGGCAAGGGAGGTCCCAGGGACATGAGTGAGATGGAGGTCAAAATCAGAGATGTCAAGCAACCATCAAGCCTGTCGACGATTAAGCTTCTGGTGTTGTCGGAAGTAGGTTAGATTCTTGTGATCTGTGAAGACCTGAACCTGAAAGGGGGATCCTTGTAGATAATGTCGCCAAGCTTTGAGACCACAAATGACTGCAAGAAGTTTGTGATCATAGATGTCGTGATTTCATTCCATGGGGGAGAAGGATTGTGACAGGTAGGAGCATGGATGCCAATTGCCATTGGTGTCAGTTTGTAGGAGGACACCTCCAGAGGTGTATTTGGAGGCATCGGTGGCGATGGCAAAGGGTCGGGCGGGGTCGGGGAGGTGGAGGATTGGCTGGGAGAGAAAGAGCTTCTTTAGCTCATCGAAGGAGTCCTGACAAGAAGGGGACCAGCTCCAAGGCTGGTTTTTCTTGGTGAGGTCAAGGAGGGGTTGAGCGACATTAGAGTAGTTGGGAATGAAATGTCGGTAGAAGTTGGGAAAGCCAAGGAAGGAGCAAACATCCTTGACTTTGGAGGGGGTTGGCCATTCTCGAATGCCATCGAGTTTGACCGGATCCATGGCAAGTTCATCTGGGCAAACAATCATGCCCAGATATTCAACTTCCAAGGCGGCGAATTTGCATTTCTCGAGCTTAAGATGAAGGTTGAGTTCTTGCATACGTTGTAGAATGCGTTTGGTGTGTTCCTTGTGGGTCTTGGTATCAGGAGAGAAGATAAGGAGGTCATCCATGTAAATGACAAGCCATCCTTTGGCAATCATGTCTCTAAAGGAGTTGTTCATGAAATGTTGGAATGTCACAGGGGAGTTGCAAAGTCTGAAGAACATGACGGTGGGTTCAAAGAGACCTTTGTGAGTGATAAAGGCCGCTTTCCATTGGTGCCCATCCTTGATACGGACATTATTGTAGCCCCAGTGGACATCAAACTTGGTAAAGACTTTAGCTCCTTTGAGCTTGTCGACAAGATCGGAGATGAGGGGGAGGGGGTAGGCGTCTTGAATGGTGTGTTTATTGACATATTGGTAGTCTTGACAAGGGTGGAGACCTCCATCCTTCTTTTTGACGAAGAAGAAGGGAGCAGCTTGGGGAGAATTCGATGGACGGATTTTTCCAGCTGCAAGGTTTTTGTCAAGAAAGGCTTCGGTGGCTGCCTTTTCATCGGGAGAGAGAGGGTAGAGTTTGCCGATTTTCGGGGTAAAGGATTCGTTGAGGTTGATCTTGTGGTCATAAGGTTGGCTGGGGGGTACATGGTTGGTTGCCTTCTTCGAGAAGACAGAAGCAAAGCCAGCGTATTTGTGTGGGAGAACGGGCTTGGGTTTCACTTTTTTGGCAGCCATGGCAAGCTCCGTGGCAGTGGTGAGTTTGGTGATGGTGGCATTTGGGATGAAGTGAGAGCCACAACGGATGATCCGTTGGATAACTTGGACATCATGGTTGCGAAGGAGGTGTTGTTGTTGAGTCTCTTTCTGCATATAGTCAAAGAGTCATCCATCCCAGATGGTGTCGATGTTGACATGGCGAGGGGGTCAAGGAGTGGGGGTGGCAGGCATCGGAGGGGGGGGTTAGGTAGTGTTGCCACGACTTTGGCTTGCCGCCAGCTTTAGCCATAGCCGAGGCGCTCCTTAGTTACCCGGCAGTTGGGCCGCAACTTACGGCTGCTGCGGCTCCACCACACTGGCTCAAGCCAGCACTATCAGCTAATAGCCAGCTAAGTCACTCTGGAAGCAAGTTATTGTGTTAGTGAAGCTCTCCAACATGTGTTCCGTCGTGAAACTGAAATTTGCATATGTGAAGGACATACGACTACGTAGAACTACGTCCTGACTAACCCAGCTAGGTTTGCCTTAGGGCATGATCAGCACCTTTGACGAAATTGAGTCACGTCGATCCTTGCCCATCATCCGCTCCATCCATCTCACTGCACTTTCTGTGATCTTTTCATTGTTCAGCTTCCTTGTCAGGTGTCAGAGGCTCCGGCTCAGACTTCTCTTCCTCTGGACCTGCCAATAAGCTGCCATTGTGGGCAGGAGTACACATGGATGGGAGGCTGTATGTTCGAGGGTATGTGGGGCATGATTGCAAATAATTTCGGATATAGATGGTATTATGGTTTGTGGACGTTCCAGACTGTACAATACTATGGTCGCCGACTAGAGGCGTTAATATTAGTAGGATCGATCGTGATGGTAGAGGTGGATACTTTCCGCGAAAAACCAGAGGTAGTATTATGGCAGTGACGCAAGCGAGAGACTGAGGGGGACTGGTCTGAGGACGGGGGTGAAGGTCAAAGAAGGTCTTGTGAGATTCGAAATAAGGAGATTCAAAGTCGTAAGTGGTCTGGAGAGGACATTCAGATTCGCGGTAGGATGACATCAAAATGGGCGAGTGTGAACTTGAAGAATCGCGTCGGATAATTATGGGCACCATTTGACAGGAAACTGCCGAAAATGGCCAAGGGATTCCTGTGCAACATTATTCACAGTCTTACTGCAAATGATGGGGTAAGAATGTCATATCAGTCTGCAACGAATGCACAACTGACCTCCACACGTTAATGACTCAGCATTGTCCTTGTAATAGTGTCTCAGGCTCGTCAGGAAAGTACAACATTCGTTGTTTGGCAGCCTCGAATGTCTGATCGATATGCATGCGGTGCTAACACAGTGAGTTAACACCAACTGTGGTATGTTGTTGGCGCGGAAGTACTCACCACTGGATTACGAATCAGGGCCTTGCCTCAGGCCACTCCGTCCTTCAACCGCTTGATTGTGTGATCGAAAATAAAGACTCGCTTCACGCCAGCGTGTGCTTCAAGATTGCCTCAATCTCGGGATGGTACCCTTGCTTGAAGTGCTCCTCGTTGTCAAATGCCTTTTCAGCACTCGGCAAGGTCACAGAATGGAACCCAGTGAGGTCGAGGTAAAATGTGTCACAAGTGGGATAGGCGTCGCGGATGATGGGGGGGGTAGGTGGCGGTTTGGATGTTGGAACTGGGGGTGCCTGCAGGCGGGTCTCGGATGTAGATGTGCACACAACTTGGTTGTCGTCTGAAGCATAGCAGTTGAATGTTGTCTGAAGGTCGTGAGTGCGTCCTTTTCTTTAGATATTAAGACAATGACGATTGAGATACTCACAATACGAACGAGACTTCATACTGTAGGTAGACAGCGCTTGGCCAGAAGATAGTGTTTGGATGGCAAGTGTCGCTGGCGAAGAGTTCTCATGAGTTGACTGTCAGAGTCAGGCACCCGGTCACACCCGGTCGCACCTACCCCATCGCATGAAGAGTATGGAATGCAGTAGATATGTTGTACAAGTGGAAGTAAAAAGAAAGTACGAGTGTACTATGAAATCAGTATACATCAGGTGCCTCTGCAAGTTCATCACCCTCTTCATCACCGATGAAATACATGATATCATTCAATACTGACTGCACCGCTGGTTCGGTTGAGGTATGATTCATCTCCACGATCATAGCGAGTATATCGTCGTTGCTGACGTCAACCAACATATCTGCTTGCGAGATTGCCCAGCCCTGCATGAAGTTGAGTCATTCCTTTTTGAGGAGGAACTTGAGCATTTGCAGCACTTCGAACAAGATTGGACTGATTCGGTTGTGGCATTTGGTCATTGTCTCTGCCGAGGACGAGAAAACACGTTCGCATGGAATGGCTGATGCCTGGATGGGTAAATAGTCCATTGCGATATAGTAAAGTGTGGGGTATATCATCTGAGAGCCCTGCAAAGTATCAATGTGAGCTTCGAGGCATATGTATGGACCGGACTTACCACCCAGAATGTAAGTGGATCGATGCCCTCAGTAGAGCATGATGCACTCGTGTATGATGCAAGTTCTTGTTCGACTGTTTGGATGCTGGTTGCTGAATGTTGCGTGCGCATAGCCAGTAGGTGGTATCATGACGCGAGTTTGCTATGAGGAACCATTGGGCAATTGGGAGGCTGAGCATGCTGGGATGAACCTAGTTCTCTGGAATCAATATTGGTGGTTGCCCTGAGGTCAGTCATCTGTATCGAGCATCGGCGTTAGATATACCATCATGCATGAGTCAAACATACCATTTGCAGTACAACTCACTTTACTTCTCGAACCTCCTTTTGCGACCAATTTGACTCAATCCACATAAGACGGATGCTCAGGTCAACAACTGTCCGTTGTGTTATTTCATGCTAAGATTATAGTTGGAAGTTACTTACACATCACTATTGCATATGCATTTGTCTCTCCCATACGACAGTAATACTTCCTTGCATATTCTAGGCTGATGTTGATGTATGGAGTGAGACGAGGTTCGCTTGCAGAAAGTTGTTCCCATTGGACCACAAGACCTTCGACGGATGGCACAGTGGGTGAGAGCAATGGCAAACTCTCCCCCGACATGCATTGTTGCACGGAATGGGGGAACTATATAGTACGAGCTGTGGTAAACGATTGCATTACATGGTATGAGATAAAGGCTGCTCACCTCAAGAACCACTTCCAGATCCTCCAACACCTGCCAATCCATCTCAGACAGCTGCTTATCTGCAATGTCTTTGTTCAGTGGAGCCAAGAAGAAGTAATTTAATGCCTGCAAATAAGAGTCAGAAAGCAGATCAGGACCCAGGAGGGACGAAAGTTTACTTACTTGTTTCAGAACGCGCAGATGATTGATCATGTAGTAAACCGAATCCCAACATGTCTTGACATCGCGGAGGAGTTCCATGACAGGTAGTTCCATCGGGTTATTGTTCTCATCACAAAACCATTTTTTCTCGTTGCCTGAGTTGAGGATGTCGGTAAAGGGCTCACGCCAGAGGCTAGAAGCACGGACAATTCGAATGATGTCGCGAGCAAGTGCAAGAGGGTCAAGGCGAACTGAATCAACATAGGCATCATGGTCAATTTCCTTGTCGTTGAGCGTGTCGACCCAGTCGCCAACCCGATCAAAGCTAGCTGTAGGGTATTCATCAACTATATGACAAGAACAGACATTAATGACATGGGGAAAGCAGATGATGCGCCGATCTGTTGCATCAAAATCGATCCCACGATGGCTAAGCAACCGAGATAGTTCTTGCATTGCGGTTTGGTTGTTGCTAGCATTGTCGAGAGTAAAATGGCCGATCTGTAAAAAGAATAAGAATTGAATGGTCTCAAGATGGTGTATACCTTTTGAGTCACACTGGCTTGATCCAGGAGATGGAGGATCATTTCTGCCAAATTGATCCCTGTGTGATTTCCCGGGATATGATGGAATGCGATCAAACTGGCTTTCATTTGCAGCGTACCGGGTTGGTCGCCTTTCGAGATCCAATGGGCGGTGAGTGCGAGGAATGGCCGGCAGTTTTGGTCTGACCAGATGTCACCCATAAGGGATATCTTACCCTCGGCTTTCTTACGTCGCCTCAAAGGTAGGCTTGACGTCAAGACAGCTAGATCATAAGTACGTACTGCAAGTGTTTCTTTCAAGATGAGAAAATGTTGGTGCCAGCTCTGAATGATTAACTCACGCATTTTTGTCCTACGAGGTATCTGGGTGTCCTTCAGGTCCTGGCGAAGGAAAAGGAGAAGCTGACGAAATTCCGGACATTCAATGACTCTGATCGACTTCCATACCAGGTTAGTGTGAACTAGCTATAGCAAACACGATGAGTACTTGCCTGATTGTCGCTGACGACAAACTTAATCAGATACTGGTTCATTGCCTCCAGCAAAAAGGGTGGTAGTGACGAGGATGTGGGTAATAGACCTGTGGTCAGCATTTGAGACAATAGTGGAAGCGAGCAAATAGAAACATCAGGATGACTCAGAACTTGACAAAGAGTTATGTAGTCATAGCCAAGGCGGTATGCCTCCTTGACACTTTCCAAGTATGGCATCCATTTGTTTTTTTCGGCCTCCACAAGATACATGTCGATGTGGTGTTTTTCGATGTGGGTGCGAAGACTCCAGTTTGATGTTGATCCGTGGTATGTAAAGTTCCTGTCAGTTGGAAATTGTGTGGGGTCGTCACTCTTCTCCTTTCTGAGAAACATGGATGTCAGCTCAGGTCCCATGTTATGGAGTAGAGGGATCAGTCACTTACCAACAAATATTACAAATCGTATCCACACCTTTGCTTTTGGTAAAGAAGAAATGGATGTCAGTGGAAGTGGTGTGTCGAGGTTGTGAGTTGTTGGTCATCAATGGGTCGGAAGTCGCAGTGTTGAGGGGTGACTGTCCAATTTTTAAGCCGTGGCCCCCTCGCGCTCTAGGAACCGATGTTTCCTGCTCTGAGTCGTCGCCGCTGACATTATCAAGATCGAATGTTTCTTCAGCACCTTCAGCGACACAAGGATTTACCATGATGGATACATCAATACGGGCACTGGGAGGTATAATAACTGGAGTGTCGTTGGCAACCAGACCATTGGCGGGAACATTGATGGCATCAGCCTCATGAGCGCTGAAGCTTGAGGCATCTTCGAAACGACAAGGGGGACGACAGGCATGAACGGGACAACCCAGCTGGATGTTGGAGCCCTCATCTTGTCGAGGCTGAATCGCAGAAGATCCAGGCTGTGTTTCCTGTGCGAAAGGTAGTGCCTTCTCTGTAGGTTTGGGGAGATTGCGTTGCCGAGGATTAGCCATCGCCCATGCGGATTGAAAATTTTCAGAGTGTTTAAATTGACATACCATTGAGCGACCATTATGTGATTAGGTCCTTGAAGGTCACCGTTGCTTGATGTTACCACATGAGAGATGGTGCATGCAATGGAGTAGCGACCACGCACCATGCATGCAGCCGCATTGCAGCAAGTTAGGCAACACCCAAATTCACCCTGGTTATGGCGTTATGCCACTACTGGGTCAGTAACCGCTATTGCCGATGGTGATGATCCCACGTAGAAGTTGAGAAATGAATGCCTCACCAGCGATTTGCAGGAAAGTTATGTCTGAGAGTTGAAGTCCGATCGTTGCTGATGCGACCTCAGCAAAGGAATATGTATATGTACACTACGGAAGTTGAGACAAAATCTTGTACATACTACACACATGACAAAGCGACAAAACATGTATGGGACTTGGGACTCCATTGTCCAGGATGCCGGATCAGCGCGAGGTTCTCAGCCTTTGTGATAATGTCAACGTGTTTGTGAGGTGAACACACGGATTGAAGAAGATGTAAACTTACCTACACACTTCGTTTGGTAGGTTCATTGTTGGACTGAAGATGCATACGGCTCTGCCGCAGCTGCGGCTGCTCCCTGTTGGACAAACCAGCATCATTTGACCCTGGTGTAGTAGATCTGGAGTTGGTGCTTGAGGGTACGTATTCCTCCTTGTCGTGGGAATGCTTTGGCCTGCGAAATGAGTCGGAATACCATTGGGAATAATGAGCATATGCCATCAACAAAGCACCCATCGCCAGGTCCCTGCAAAACGAATCCAGCACCCATGGACCGATGGTGCAAACATGATTCATCAGCTGGCCAAGATCTGTATTGTGCACTTCACGCTGCATTGAAACCAGCATGGCTTCCCTGCAAAACGCGACAAGCAATTGTTGGACAAGATTGATCCCCCGACTCATCACGTCCACAACAGAGTCCATCCCGACGTTGCTGGGTATACTCTATGTCGGCGGATTCATGGTTAGATTCAAAGCAAATATATAATAGTACTTATGCCATGCACATTATATTCGTCATTGGTGTTAGATACCCAAATGTCAAGTACGCCGGTCTTGGGGTCGCGAAGCCATATATAAAAATCTACGCTCGTGATTGCACACCAAACATGTTCGGCGGCATTAACGGGGTCAGTATAAATGTCATCATCCATCTTCCTGGCTTGGCTCGACATGCTGAGAAATTCGTGGAAGGTTTTTATGACAGGTTCTTTCGAAAATGTGTCCCAAGCTTTGCTCTCAGGGGATGGTCGCGAGTACCCACGCGATTCGTTGACATCCATGATCAAGACCATTTGGACAGAGGGGTATGATTGGACAAGGGATTGTGCTATTTCAAGCACACCATCGAGAGGCTCAGAAAACGCTATTTGGCAAATGGCAGAATACATAGAGTCAGCTGTGGGTGTCCTGGAGAAGAATCTCAAGAGGAAGTCGGGGATCACATGTCCTCCATTTGACGTCATTAACTCTGAATTGCAGCAGGAAGTTACCGTGACGAGTGAGGCAGGGGCTAGATTAACGACATTCTGGGAGAAAATTTTGCTGATTGTGGGGATCGGGCATTCATGAACCTTGCTGGGCCATCGGACGATAAGAGTCTCCAGATCGGCAAGATAGGAAAGTCTGTGTTATCATTAGGATCATAATAAGATACTGTTTGTTATGATCAAACAGTTACCAGGGTCTTCCAATGACCTTTTCCCAGGCTGTCCTATTTTCGAGTGCTTTTTTGGCGCCGTGAAACTGGGCCAGCGAAATGCCAGTCATTTTCTGCCGAGTCATGTCTGTCAATGTTAGATTAGTCTCACAGCGGGTAGAATAACTATGACACCTTACAAGCTGGAAACATGAGCTGCGCATCTTAGCGTAGTGGTCATAGAATTTCTCAAAAATCGGATTTAAGTCTGTGTGATTAGTATGTATAGTACGGTATACAATCCCGTTGCGACTCACTGACTTGGAGACGGACAAACTGCTGCTCGATCATACGAAGTAAATGGCTTGGAAGGGTAGATTTCGGAGCCACGGGTTGGATCTTCATGCCAGCCAGAACAGACGGCGAACCTGATGCAGGCATGAGTGGCTTGGCTCTGGGGGTATCTTGAAGAGTTGAGTGGCTGAGACTGACATTGGCGCTGGAAGGCTTCGAGCAGAACACTGACAGTGTGGGCTTCGAGGGAGTCTCTTTCAATATGTAGAACGGCAAGATGTATCGTGGATTATCCCCACCAACAATTGCGATGGACATGTTCTGGTTGGTTGGGACAGAGCTCGAGCTTGAGAGGGTTGAATGGCAAGGTGGGGTCCGTGGGGAAGGAGATGGGTTCTCTTTCATACACATAGTCAGAGTGGAACTTCCTGTTTCACTTACATTAATATTGTGACACCGTGGCATCACGATTTGCACCCGTGGGGATGGGGCCTGTGAGATAAGATTGAAACGGTAATAGTATCTGACACTCACTCGGCGAATGATGTGGTAGCAGTGTAGCACGGTCGCAGCACGACTTGCATTGGTATTTGCGTGGTTGCTAATGGATAGTCATCTGAGGAATATGGCTGGACCTACCAAATCTAGGCAGGGTTTCTACTTCCCAACATTCTTGCGTCAGCGGAGTGACTCAGCGGCGGCCGGTAGCATGGTGTGCGGTTCCCTGCATTGGAGTCTGTGAAAAACCTCAACTGCCTAAAGATGTACCTGCCAGCGGATGTATCCAAACAATCTTCTAGACCATGGCATTCCCATCCGGATGGATGGGAGATATAGCTTGCAAGAGCGCCTCGGATCGGGATCGTATGGTAAGTCCGAGGTTAGGTTTTTTTTTTGACTTGCTGGGAACTAAAACTGGACATTCCAGCCATGGTTTGCAAAGTGGTCAATGTCATTAACCGTCAGATACATGCTATAAAACTACAAGACTGCTCTGGATCCAATCAAGGTGTATCAGCGATTGAACATGAATATAATGTTCTCAGGCAGCTCTCTTCAAACGCTACCTTGGATGCAACCGTGGCTCCAACCGGTATTCCATGTGTGTATTGGTTTGGCCGAGAATCTCACTTCAACGCCATGGTCCTCGAACTCCTTGGCCCATCTTTGTATGATCTTGTTATGGTTCGAGGAAAGTTCAATCCCCTCACGGTTCGTTATATTGGCAATCAGTTGGTGAGCTCTTTACAAGTGGTGGCCAGCCTACGAGTCGTTAACCAGTTGTAGCTTTCACGACTCCAGTATATCCACTCTTGCGGTTACGTCCATGGTGACATCCAGCTTCAAAACATCCTAATGGGACTCCATGGCCAATCCTCTACTCCATATATCATCGACTTCAGGCTTGCCAGGCAGCTTCACCACTTGGAGGCTCACATTCATGCTCCCACGACTCCCCTTCGTCCAATGCCTGGTCTGGTCGGCACTCCTGCCTTTGCATCGATCCATAACCACCTGGGGTTAGAACTGAGTTGACGCAACGACCTCGAATCACTTATTTACATCCTGATCTATCTTTCTCGTGGTTCCCTCCCCTGGCTCCAGCTGCAGCAACCGGATGGAGTCCAACCAGACAAGTGCAGGTCCAGGAATGTCGGGAAATTAAAAACATCAATGATATTTGAGTGCAAAAAAACGACATCTATCGAGCAGTTGTGTGGTAATATCCCAGCATTGTCTACAATGCTCGTTTACATTCATATGCTCTCGTTTTACGAAATTCCTGACTACAATTACCTTTGTTCGCTGCTTCGTGGAGTTGGCCAACTGTTGACTGATGACATTCAGATCATCCAACACGATCTTTCCCTCTCCAAAGACGTTGAAATCCCACCATTCTCTACTATCCCGCAGCCTGCCCTCAGTTTGATCCACTATTTGTCTCCAATCCCTCACCAACCCCGTCAAGCGCAAATCTCCATCATTCCTGACTCTTCGCCCCTCAAATCCTCGCTGATAGTGGCGTGAATGATGCACATTGATAGTCCTCAGTATTTATGGTGCTGGGTGTACCATTGCTTGGATGAGAAACACAGCAATGTATTGATTAAAATTTTGGCTACATTACCAGTATATACTTGTGTGTCTATATACAATCAATACCTGTTGTACCAACTTGAATGTTGAGCAGAGTCACTTGAACGAAGCTTATCCATCAAGGCGGCAGCTATTAGTCAGCTAGTGGTGGCTCGGAAGTGGCGCCGAGCCAAGCACCACATTTGAACTAGCTTGGCGAGCTGAGTTGCCACATTAGTCACGCATAGCCATAGCCGACTTCACATTAGCCGAGTCGCGGCAACACTAGGGTTGGGTGTGTTTCTGATAGAGGTGATCAGATTGATCAGACTCCAGAGGAATAGACAACTCGCGAGTGGTCCAGTCAATGGTAGGGTTGACTTCCTTAAGCCAAGGGAGTCCAAGAATGACGTTTTCTTTTCCACAATTGAGGATATAGAAGGTGACCTGGTGGGCCACGGATCTGATGTGGACAAAGAGGGAGGTGGTGAAGTGGATTTGACCATTTTTGTTGGCGGACTGGTCGACGTTGTTGACGGTGATGGGGGTGGCGAGTTTAGTTTTCGGGAGTTTGTATTTTTGGACAAAATCCCAATTGATGCAAGAAATTTGTGCTCCTGAGTCAATCAGAGCACAAGTACCAACAGCTTTCAAATGCGAGGGTTCAACAATGTGAACAGGGATTTGCATAGACTGTTTGGTTATCAACAATACAAGTACAGATGCACAAGAAAAGGAGGGTCGTTGCGTTGGGGTACGCCCTCCATCTAAAAATCCTCGCCTGGGATGGCGAAGGAGATCTGAGCCACAGTTTCTTCGTCATTGTTGTCCTCAACTTCTCTCAGCTGGGGAACTTCTTCGACCTTCCTAACCTTTTTCTTCGAAGTCTTCTTTGGCCTAGGGTTGTTGAAGCCAGGGCATTCATTGGAGAGATGACCGGGCTTTCTGCATCTAAAGCAACATCCTTCTGCAATGCATCGGCGACGTTCTTTGGAGGTGAGTTTTCCGAGTTTGATGGCATCGACATCCATGGCATCAGGGTCTTTTGAGGGGCATGAGGACGAGGAGGAGGAGGTGAATGAATGGTATGTAGAGGAACCCAACTTGTTCCTTTTGGCAATATCTTCGGCCTTCCCCCATTGAGTGAGGAAATGAACCACCTTGGAGTACCATTCGTTGATCTTGGTGGGGATAGTGTCCATGGACATGATGCGATGCATGAGGCGGATGGGTAGAGCTGTCGAGAAATACCCAATGAGGATGTTTTCGTCCACGATCTTGCTAATCTGGACTTTGTTTCAAAACTCTGAAATGAACGAAGTGAGTTCTGGGATCCCAGCATTGCCAGACATCTGTTGGGTGGAGAGCCAGGTGATGACAAGGGCTCTGGTGTCGTGGTGTTCAAAGGTGGTTTTGAAGGCTATAACGAAGTCCTTGAAGTCCCCAAAGCCTTTGGTACTACCATCAGCTTTCAGAGAGAGAGCATCTTTTTGAAAAGAGGAAGCCCAAGTCAAGGCAGCTCTAGACTTCATGTAAGAGAGGGTGAAGGCAATTTTCTTCACCTCGGTGCTGTATACTTCTTCATTGACCAGAAGATAAGTTCTGACAGAGTCTAGCCAGATGGTTGCCTTGGTGTAGTCGCCATTGAAGGCATCAGGGGAGCATATGTGAAGTTCAATTGGTTTCGAGAAGGTAGACATTGTGGGGGGTGGTGCGAAAGGTGGGAGGGGAAGGGTGGAGGTGAAGGTATGGATGAGAGGGGGAGGGGCAGGGGCAGGGTGAGGTGCTTGGAAGGGGAATAGAGGGAGGTGAGAAGCAGTTGGGGTGGGGGAGGGTGGTGTGGGATTTCTGGCGATGTGAAGCGCTGAGGAGAGTTGGTGGGTGAGGTCGATGTCTTCCTGTTGCTCAGCAGCAGTGGGAAGGGTGGTATCAGGGTCTAGGTGGGATTGTTCAGAGGGTGAGGATGAAGAAGATGAAGTTTCAGAGGGGAGTTCTACTGTGGTGAGCCTGTGCATACCACGCAGAGCTCGTTCTCTGTGGGAGGGGGTCCTGGGAGGAATGGTGAAGGATCTATAACGATGATAGTCCTAAAACGTAGAGCTTAGTTCTTTTGTTATGCTTGGTCTGGGTAGGAACGAGCGTAGGCTCAAAGAACTAGTTCGTAGGGTCAAGGGTTCAAGGTGACAATGAAGTACTTGCCCTATAGGGTCAAGGGTTCTGCCTGCTAGGACATATAGCAGGTGGTTCGAGTGTAAGTCTGCCTACCAAAGAGGTAGCAGCGAGTTACGATGAGGGGACGAAGGGGAACGAGGTAAGGTTGAGCAGAACTAAGCTAGAGTACAAGGGACAAAGTACTTAGGCTTATATACTGCGCAATGGAAGGTCATAGAAGGTTATGGAACAACTATGACTAAGCAAGGAATGTTTGAAAGAAAGGGAAGGTAAAGGTAACAAGATAAGGGTATGCGACGAACATGTTGTATGTTCTAGAGCACTCTATCGAAGTAGAAGTATCAGGTTAAGCTGATGATGACAAACACAAGTAACGAATGAAAAAGAATAGGGGCAAATTGTAACAGTCTTCAGTTGGATTTGCTGAGAACTGTGACATCTTGATAATAGAATAGGCAAGGTCTGGTCTTGTTCCAAGCATAATGTATAACAATGATCCAATGACCGATTGATAGTGACTTCAAAGTCCAGAGTTAGATTCTTCAGTTGTAGATTCAGGATTATACCCAGATGGAAGTGGAATGTATGTGGGCTTGCAGTTTTGCAGATCAAATCTAGAGATTACTTTCTCCATATACTTGATTTGATTGAGTTTGAGAACTTGTTTGTTCCTATCTTGGATTATTTTCATGTCAAGGTATTCTTGTGCAGTTTCTAGATCTCTACATTCCCATTTGGTCATGAATTCTTTCTTCTTTTGAAGAAGAAGTGACTTGTTGTTTCCTAAGAATAGTGCATCATCAACATATATCAGTATGATGACAATATCTTCTTTTTGAAAGAAAACATAAACTCCTGGATCTGAGAAGGTCCGTTTGAAACCCTTTTTCAATAATGAGTCATGTAAAGCCTTGTTCCATTGTAGGGCAGCTTGTTTCAGACTGTATATGGCCTTGTTCAATTGATAAACTTTTGTCTCTTTTCCTTTTTATATGAAATCTTTGGGTTATATCATATAAATCTCTTCATCAAGATTGCCAAAGAGGAAGGCTGTCTTCACATCTAGTGCTTCGATTTCCCAATCTTCTAAAGCTGCTAGTGTGAGTGGGAGTTGAACTGTTTCGAACCTTGCAACTGGAGAGAAGGTTTCCTCAAAATCTATTCCAAAGATTTGAGTAAATCCCTTAGCAATGAATCATGCCTTTGTTCGTCCATCACTTTTCTTGACAAACACCCATCTTCCTATGATGGGTTTCTGACCTGGTGGTAGATCTGTCAGATCCCATACCCTTCTTTCTTTCATTGATTTCATTTCCTCATCACATGCTTCATATCATGGTTTCTGTTGTTCTCTTGGCAGTTTGGCAATGTCTTTGTATTGTCTTGGTATCCCGAATACCAGTGCTGCTTGAGACATGAGTGCTTTCATAAAATGAGTGCTCATTTCCTTTTGAGCTATCTCTGGGAAGTCCAAGTCATCACCCCAATCTATCTCAGTTGGAGGAAGGTCTCCATAGTAATTATCAGGGATAATTCTGGGTTGTGGTACCCTAGTGGATCTCCTGATTGGTGCTGGAGGTAGAGGGGGAACACATCTTGGTGCTCTAGGAGGTGAAATTGGTCTTTGAGGTGGTGTATGAGATGGTGGAGGTGTATCCAGTCGTTGTTCTGGTGGATCTGGTTGATTGGGGATCAGATCTTCCATTGGCATTTCTATTTTGAGTCTATCAGTATCTTGGGCATCCCCTTGATCTTGTGACTCTTGATCTTGGTATTCCAGATCATTGTTGTCTTCATTAGGGATCAATACATCATCTTGTTTGTTATACTCTTGAGAACATTTTGAAAAAGAAAATTTGTTAAAAGTGACACTGCTTGTGATCACTACCTTTCAGTCTTGTGTATCATAGAATCAGTATCCTTTTACTCCTGATGGATATCCAATGAAAATCATCTCCTTGGCTTTCGGAGATAACTTGTCTTGTCGATGTTCTTTATGAATGAATATGTAAGCTCTGCATCTGAAGACTCATAGTTTTGAAACATTGGGTTTCTTGTTGCTAGGATCCCATAGAGATATCAGAGTTTGCCATTTCAATCTTCTCATGGGCTGACGATTGTAAATATGAACTGCAGTTTCCATTGCATCTTGCCAGAAAAACTTTGGTAGGCAAGCATGTTGAAGCATTGCATTTGCCTTTTCCAATAGTGTTCTTTTGAAGTGTTCTGCTCTGCCATTCTGCTGTGGTTCTCTGGCTACAACCTTCTGGTGTTGTATGCCTCTCAAAGTAAGGAATGTTTGAAATTCTTTGCCAAGATATTCCTGGCCCAACCCGATGCTTCCACTTCGATAGAGTGCTCTAGAACATGCAATGTGTTCATTGCACACCCTTATCTCTGTTATCTTTACTTCTCCTTCCTTTCGAACTTTCTTCACTTAGTCATAGTTGTTCCACAACCTTCTATGACTTTCCATTGTGCAGTATATAAGCCTAGGTACTTCGTCCCTTGTACCCTAGCTTAGTCCTGCTCAATCTTCCCTTGTTCTCTTTGCTCTCCTCATCAAAACTTACTGCTACCCCTTTGGTAGGCAGACTCATCTTTGAACCACCTGTTATACATCTTAGCAGGAAGAATCCTTGACCCTTAGTGGCAAGTCTCTCGTCTTCACCTTGAATCCTTCACTTCACACTCTAGTTCTTTGAGCCTATGCTCATTCCTATCTGGACCAAGCATAACAAAAGGACTAAGCTCTACATTTTAGGACTATCATTGTTATAGATCCTCCACCATTCCTCCCAGACCCACCTCAGCTTTAGAATGAGCCCTATTGCATTCGCATAGGCTCACCACCACAGAACTCCCCTCAGACACTTCATCCTCATTGTCCTCCCCCTCCAAAACATTCCAAGACCCAGACACCACCTTTCCCACCGTTGCTGAGCAACAGGAAGACACTGACCTCGCTCACCAACTTTCCTCGGCACTTCACATCCCCAAAAGTCCCATGCCACCCTCCCCCACCCCAATCGCCCCCCACCCCCCTCTTTTCCCCTTCCAAGCACCTCACCCTGCCCCTGCCCCTCCTCCCCTTGTCCACACCTTCGCCTCTACCCAACCCCTCCCACCTTTCGCACCTCCTTCCACAATGACCACCCCCTCAAAACCAGTTGAACTTCACATCAGCTCCCTTGATGCCTTCAATGGCGACTACACTAAAGCAACCATCTGGTTGGACTCTATTCAGACCTACCTCCTCATCAACAAAGAGGTATACAACACCAAGACAAAGCAGGTTGCCTTTGCCCTGTTTTATATGAAATCCAGAGCCACTCTCACCTGAGCCTTCTCTTTTTGCAAAG
This sequence comes from Heimioporus retisporus, assembly GCA_038090495.1. Lineage (NCBI taxonomy): Eukaryota > Fungi > Basidiomycota > Agaricomycetes > Boletales > Boletaceae > Heimioporus > Heimioporus retisporus. The sequence continues at coordinate 61,294 of JBBPMV010000010.1, read as the reverse complement.
CAGCCCTTACCCTTGATGCCTCCAAAGGAACTCCTGTAGGCTTTGGAAAGTTCTCCAACTTCCTCTCCTCCTTTAGAACCATCTTTGAACACCACAACACTTGAGCCTTAGCCATCACTTGGCTCTCCACTCAACAGATGTCTGGCAATGCTGGTATCCCAGAACTTACTTCATTTATTTCAGAATTCCACAACAAAGTCCAGATCAGTGAGATTGTAAATGAAAACATCCTCATAGGGTATTTTTCCACAGCTCTCCCCATCCACCTCATGTGTCATATCATGTCCATGGACACCATCCCCACCAAAACCAGCGAATGGTACTCCAAGGCTATTCATTTCCTCACCCAATGGGGAAAAGCTGAAGACATTGCCAAGAGGAACAAGTCTGGCTCCTCCACCTACCATTTGTTCACCTCTTCCTCTCACCCCTCGAAAGACCCTGACGCCATGGACATTGATGCCATCAAAATTGGCAAGCTCACCCCAGAAGAATGTCGCCAATGCATTGCAGAAGGACGTTGCTTCTGATGCCGAAAGACCAGTCATCTTTCTGACAAATGCCCTGCCTTCCAATCCAACAACCTGAGGCCAAAGAAGACTTCAGAGAAGAAGGTTAGGAAGGTTGAAAAAGTCCCTCAGCTGAGAGAAGTTGAGGACGATGACGACGAAGAAACTGTGGCCTGGATCTCCTTTGCCATTCCAGGCAAGGATTTTTAGATGGAGGGCATACCCCAATGCAATGACCCTTCTTTTTTTGTGTATCTGTACTTGTATCATCAATAACCAAACAGTCTATGCAAATCCCCATTCACATTGTCGAACCTTCGCACTTGAAAACTGTTGGTACTTGTGCTCTGATTGATTCAGGAGCAAATTTCATGCATTGATTGGAACTTTGTCCAAAAATACAAACTCCCAAAAACTAAACTTGCTGCCCCCATCACTGTTAACAATGTTGACCAATCAGCTAACAAGAATGGTCAAATCTGCTTCACCACCTCCCTCTTTGTCCACATTGGATCTGTGGCACACCAGGTCACTTTCTATATTCTCAATTGTGGAAAAGAGAATGTCATCCTTGGACTCCCTTGGCTTAAGGAAGTCAACCCCACCATCGACCGGACTTCTTGCAAGCTGTCCATTCCCCCGAATCCAATCAATCTGATCACCTTTATCAGAAACACACCTGACCCCCTCCTCCCACCCCTGTGACCCCTACTCCTCAACCCCCTTGTCATGTCAATGTCGACACTGTCTGGGATGGATAACTTTTTGATTACATGCAGAAGGAGACTCAACAACAACACCTCCTTCATAATCACGATGTCTGAGTCATCCAACAGATTATCCGGTGTGGCTCCTGCTTCATCCCAAATGCCACCATTGCCAAACTCACCACTGCAACTGAGCTTGCTATGGCTGCTGAAAAGGTGAAACCTAAGCCTATTCTCCCACAGGAATACACTGACTTTGCTTCTGTCTTCTCGAAGGAAGCAACTGACCATGTACCCCCCAGCCAACCCTATGACCATGAGATTAATCTTGATGAGTCCTTCACCCCAAAAATCAGCAAACTCTACCCCCTCTCTCCCAACAAAAAGGAGGCCACCGAAGCTTTCCTTGATGAGAATCTTGCAGCTGGTAAAATCTGCCCATCAAACTCTCCCCAAGCTGCTCCCTTCTTCTTCATCAAAAAAAAAAAGATGGAGGCCTCTGCCCCTGCCAGGACTACCGATATGTCAATGAACACACTGTTTGGGACACCTACCCCCTCCCTCTTATTTCTGATCTCATCAACAAGCTCAAGAGAGCTAAAATCTTCACCAAGTTCGATGTCTGCTGGGGCTACAACAATGTTTGCATCAAAAATGGACACCAATGGAAAGCAGCCTTCATCACCCACAAAGGTCTCTTTGAACCCACTGTCATGTTCTTTGGACTTTGCAATTCCCCCACCACATTCCAACGATTCATGAACAACTCCTTCAGAGACATGATTGCTGAAGGATGGCTTGTCATCTACATGGATGACCTCCTTATCTTCTCCCCCAATGCTAAGACCCATGAGGAATGCACCAAACGCGTCCTACAATGCATGCAGGAACTTGACCTTCACCTTAAGCTCGAAAAATGCAAATTTGCAGCCTCTGAGGTCGAATACTTGGATATGATAGTTTGTCCAGATGAACTTGCTATAAACCCAGTCAAACTCGATGGCATTTGAGAATGGCCAACACCTTCTAAGGTCAAGGACATTTGCTCTTTCCTTGGCTTTGCCAACTTCTACCGACACTTCATCCCCAACTATTCCAACGTCGCCCACCCCCTCCTTGACCTCACCAAGAAGAACCAACCCTGGAACTGGTCTCCTTCTTGCCAGGACTCCTTTGACAAGCTGAAGAAACTCTTCCTCTCCCAGCTGATCCTCCACCTCCCTGACCCTGCTTGACCCTTTGTCATCACGACGGATGCTTCCAAATATGCCTCTGGAGGTGTCCTCCTCCAAACCAATGCCAACAGCAATTGGCATCCCTGCTCCTACTTGTTGCAATCCTTCTCTCCTACAGAATGAAACTACGACATCTATGACTGAGAACTTTTTGCAGTCATTCATGGTCTCAAAACCTGGCAACACTACCTTCAAGGATCTCCTTTTCAGGTTCAGGTCTTCATGGATCGCAAGAATCTGACGTACTTCCACCAACCCCAAAAACTCAACCATTGGCAGGCTTGATGGTTGCTTGACATCTCTGACTTTGACCTTCATCTCACCTATGTCCCTGGTGCCTCCCTTGCCGCCCCCAATGCCCTCTCTCATCGCCCTGACCTCCTCCCTGCCAATGATGATGACAACAACAATGTTACCCTCCTCCTGGACTCCCTCTTTGTCAATGTCATTGATGTAGCTCTCCAGGAGAAGCTGGCATCCTCCTCTGCCTCTGACCCCTTGGTACTAGATGCACTCCATACCACCACTGGAGATGTTCCCACCCACTTCTGCTCCCAACTCTCTGACTGGCAGTATGATGCTGGTATCCTCACTTATCAAGGCTGTGCCTATGTCCCCCCAGACCTTTGGAAATCTGTCATTGAACGACATTATGATCACTTTGCCACTGGTCATCCTGGTTACCTGAAGACTCGCCAGCTCGTCACCTCTGAATTCTGGTGGCCCGGCCTTGCTCAATTTGTGTGAAAGTACATTGAGGGGTGTGCCCCCTGCCAGTCAGCCAAGGCCAACACCCACCCCACTGTCCCTCCTCTCTGCCCCATTTCCTCATCCTGCTCCTGCCCTTTCTAGTAGGTTTCTTGCGACCTGATCATGGACCTCCCCCTCTCTGATGGCTTTGACAGTCTTTTGATCATGATAGACCATGGGCTTACTAAGGGGGTGATTCTCTGTCCTACAAAGAAGTCTGTCTCCGCCAAGGGGATTGCCTCCCTCTTCTTCCACAAGGTTTACACTCAGTTTGGCTTGTATAAATCATCTTGGATCGTGGCTCTCAATTTGCCTCTGCCTTTGCCAAAGAACTCAGATGACTCCTCGGATATGACCTCTCCCTCTGCCCTGCCTATCACCCTCAATCTGATGGAGAAACGGAACGTGTCAACCAAGAAGTTGAGACTTATCTCTGCATCTTCTGTGGCAACTCCCCTTCCACATGATCCCAGTTTATCTCCCACACCGAATTCACCCACAACCACCATCCTCACTCTGTCACCAGCAAATCTCCCTTTTTCCTCACTTATGGCTTCGAACCTCACCCCCTCCCCACTATCATCATTGAGTCCAACCTCCCCACAGTCGAAGAATGACTGAAAATTGTCTCCGCCACCTGAGATGAAGCTCTGGCTGCCCACAAACTTGCTAGACAAGTCATGAAAGCTTGCTCTCACAGTAAATTCACCCCTTTTCATAAAGGCAATAAGGTTTGGCTAGAAGCCCACTACCTGAAACGCCTCATCTCCCACCCAAAGTTTGCTCCCAAGTGAGAAGGACCCTTTACCATTACCCAGGTGCTATCTCCACTTGTTTACAAACTCCACCTCCCTTGTACCTGGAAGATTCACAACACATTCCATGCTTCCCTCTTATCACCCTATTGCAAAAACGATGTACATGGCCTGAACTTCCCTTCTCCCCCACCTAACCTCATCAATGGAGAAGAAGAGTATGAGATGGAAAAGGTGATCCAACACAAAGGAACTCTGAACAACCAACACTTCTTGATCTGATGGAAAGGATACTTGGCCAAAGAAGACTCTTGGCTTCCGGAATTGGAGTTCAAACATGCCAAGGAACTCCTCTCAGACTATAAGAACCTCCATCCCTCCATTTTCCCCCCATCCTCTCACCCACCACCATCTTGTCACAATGCCCAACACCTCTCCTAGTTGCTCCTCCTCCATTGAAGCAGACACAGGCTGGAATCCACCCCCCAAACTCCCTTGCCTTGAAACCTTGGACCATGCCTGGGACAGCCCATGGCCTCCCTCTCCCATCACTACCAAGCCCATCATCAACCCCCCTTGCTTTGCCTCTTGCATTTGCTGTGACCCTTTCTCTTCCATTCAACAGGGATGTATGCTTTCATTCCTTGATAATTCCAATCTTCATATCTCCCTTCATAATCACTTAGAACCTTTGTCCCCCCATCACTCCCTCTTTTGTATGTATTTTGAACTTTCACACCTCTGCTCCCATGCCAACCTCATCGCCAATGACACCGCCTGCATGCATCACTCCTTCCGTATTACTGAAACCCACCATGCCCTTCAAGAACTTGTTATATCCACCATGCATCAATTGGAGATGGATGAGTTGACCTCCGACATCCAGCGCTACATGGAACATCTTAACGTGAGATCCAATGCTGATGAGTGATCCCCTGAAGCCTCTAGCAAACCTTTGACCTCAGAGGAGCTGGCCTCTCTAGAGCATACTGAGGTAGCATGGGAAGGTGAATGGAATTGCCCCCTACCTGCAGACCATCCCCTTTACAACAGGGCCTGTTTCCATTGTCATTGTCTCTCCCACATCAGGCCCAACTGCATTTACTATTGTTGCCCTCATTGCAACCATCACGCCCCAGGACATTCTGCCTATCAATGCCCTCTCCTCTGTCACTGATCTCCAGTCCCTCTCATTCCTTCCTCATCATCTTCTTCTCATTCATCTTGCAGATCTTGCGGGTATTGTTCCTCCTCCTCCACTTCCACTCATCCTCTTGCACAACATCTCTCCTCTCCTCCAGTCCCTCATACTCCCCTCCCCATTCCCTCTCCTTCCAGTTGTTGCCACTGCCAACACCCCCCTCGTTCCAATGCTGAGCTTCATTATCTTTCTGGCATGCCTGCCGAAGGATCTTTGGATGTCGATGAAGAATGGGGATATCCTGACTATGATGCCTCTGCCTATGCCAACATGACTGGCTCCCCTGGTAGTGATCACTGCATGGACCTCTAGTTTGTCTTCTTTTATTCCTTTATTTCTCACTGAGGTTTTGAATGTACTCCAGGGGTAATGTTACAATTCACCCCTATTCTTTTCTTGTCATTCATGCTTGTCATCATTGGCCCAACCCAATGCTTCCACTTCAATAGAGTGCTCTAGAACATGCAATGTGTTCATTGCACACCCTTATCTCTGTTATCTTTACTTCTCCTTCCTTTCGAACTTTCTTCACTTAGTCATAGTTGTTCCACAACCTTCTATGACTTTCCATTGTGCAGTATATAAGCCTAGGTACTTCGTCCCTTGTACCCTAGCTTAGTCCTGCTCAATCTTACCTTGTTCTCTTCACTCCCCTCATTGAAACTTGCTGCTACCCCTTTGGTAGGCAGACTCATCTTCGAACCACCTGTTATACATCCTAGCAGGAAGAATCCTTGACCCTTAGTGGCAAGTCTCTCATCTTCACCTTGAACCCTTGACTCCACACTCTAGTTCTTTGAGCCTATGCTCATTCCTATCCGGACCAAGTATAACAATGAAGGGTGATCAAAGAAGCACCCATGGATTGCTCAGTATAAGCGAGAAAGGCCTGAAATGCAGTAAAGGCTTCAGATTTCCGTTTAAGGAATGCAAGGCATGCATAGGAACTGTAATCGTCAATGAAGGTGATTACCCATTTGTTTTGATTTTGTGAGAGAATTGGCATTTCCAATAAATCTATGTGAACAAGAGCAAGAACATCCTTAGCACGTGTTTTAGAATCCAAATGAGGAGTTTGGGTATGTTTCCCAAGTGTGCATCCTCTGCAAAAGAAAGGTTTATCTGGTGTTTTGAATGCATCAATGCTGGAGCATGTTTTGTGAGCATTGCATAAGATATTATGTGATACATGACCAAAGCAATAATGCCATAGTTTTATTGAATCTACTTCTTGAAGTGATATGGTTGAACCAGTGACTGGTTTAATCTGGTGTGACTGAAACCAATGTAGTTCTCCATTTGGTGAGAAAGCCAATGCCTGTAACACCAATCAGCCATGTTTATTTCGAACTATTGTTGCCTTTTGTGTAATCTCTGCAGTATAACCTAATTTGGTTAATGCAGGTAAAGAAAATAGCCTGTGTGGCAAATCAGGTGAATACCAAACATCTCTTAAGATGAGTGGATCCTGATCCTCAGACTTAATGATTACATGCCCAGGACTGGTCATTTTCATGGTCATTCCATTAGCAACTTCACAAATTTTCTCCCTGTTGCTAAGCAAGATAAAATTGTCAAGGTTCAGTGTGATGTGGTTGGTTACACTACTATCAACCATCCAATAATCTTGTGTGTTTCGATAGGGGCTCATGGTCATGCACACTGAATACTGTTCAAACCATCATAGTATTCAAACTCGTAATGTCTGTCTGGTTCGAAAGTCCCATCCCATACTACAACACTTCCACATCTACATGGAGTTGGTTTCCAAGAACCATCTGGGTTTTGCCAGCTGAAACCTGTTTCAAGAAAATGAAGATTTCCAGAAGGAATCTTGTCTATCCTCTGCTGTTTCTCCTTTGATTTTCCCTTCCATTGCTTTTGTTCTGATCCATCACCACTATTTCTCTGCCCAGCAGGTCTTGGTTGAGGTACCAAGTTTATCTGGTTGGAGGGTCTGGATTGTGGTGTCTCAGCATGAAGCTGGACAGATTGGAACCTGAAAGTTTGGTAAGGTGTTAATTTCATTTCCCAGAAAGGACTGGGATGGATACATTTCATCTTGGACATAAGTGTCTTCCCAGAACATTGGGTTGTCTGGCAGAAATTGATCTTCAGGCATGTGGAGTTTATCCAGCTTGTCTTGGTTGTCGATGTTGGGAACAGGTCCCCATACCAATTCTTCATTGGGTAGTTCGACAATTAAGGAAAGTGCTAGATTTCCATAGGAAATGGGAGCTGGTTCTTCCATAGTGGGTTCATCTATGTCAAAAACCATTGAAGCAAGGTCCACATCATCTCTGATATAGTGTGAACCTGCTTTCCCTTTCCCTTTGTTTGTGCCCTTGTGTGCTTTCTGCCTTTGGTGTTGATCATATGCCTTCTGTCCCTTGCTTCTCTTCAGATTAGTTCTGGAAGGTCCAGAAGATGCCTTTTTAGTATTCAATCAACAATGATCAGTGGTGTGGTTTGTGTGACCACACTTGGAACACTTTATGTTGGTGGGGGCATTGTGGATTACCGATGTTCAGTTTGCCACTGCCTTTGGAGCATCTGAGATCCGGTTTGCAAGTGAGGCAGAACCTCTGTTGGTCGCCTTCTCCAGGGTGTATTCTTGCATAATACTTCTTCCCACCATTGCTGGTGTGAAGTCCTGAGCAGAAGTGGTGTGAACAATAGTTGACACCATTTGACCATAACTAGAGGGTGTTACGCTTGGTCCGGGTAGGAATAAGCATATGCTCAAAGAACTAGAACGTAGGGTCAAGGGTTCATGGTGACAATGGAGTACTTGCCCGATAGGGTCAAGGGTTCTGCCTGCTAGGACGTATAGCAGGTGGTTCGAGTGTAAGTCTGCCTACTGAAGAGGTAGCAGCGAGTTACGATGAGGGGACGAAGGGGAACGAGGTAAGATTGAGCAGAACTAAGCTAGGGTACAAAGGACAAAGTACTAGAGCTTGTATACTGCACAATGGAAAGTCATAGAAGGTCATGGAATGACTATGACTAAGCAAAGAATATTTGAAAAGAAGAAAGAAGTAAAGATAACAAGATAAGGGTGTGCAATGAACATGTTGTATATTCTAGAGCACTCTATTGAAATAGGAACATCAGGTAAGGCCGATGATGACAAATGCAGACAGCAAAGGAAAAAGAATAGGGGCGAATCGTAACATTACCCCCGGAGTACATTTGAAACCACAGTGAGAATCAAGAGGTAAAAAGAGGGAAACAAACTAGAGGTCCATGCAGCGATCACCACCGGGGGAGCCAGTCATGTTAGCAATAGCAGAGGTGTTGTAATCAGGGTATCCCCATTCTTCATCAACATTGAGGGACCCGTCAGCGGGCATACCGGAGAGGCAATGAAGTTCGGCATTAGAATGAGGGGGGCGTTGACAATGATGACGACTGGAGGGAGGGGGAATGGGGAGCGGAGTATGAGGGATAGGAGGAGACGAGAGACGTTGTGCAAGGGGGTGAGTGGAAGTGGAGGACGAAGACGTGCGAGACCTGTGGGTGCAACGAGAAGACCAGGAGGAGGAGGACAAGGACAAGGGAACAGGGGGAACGGGAAACCGGTGACAAAGGAGGGGACATTGGTATGTCGAGTGGCCTGGGGCATGTCGAGTGGCCTGGGGCATGTCAGTTGCAATGGTGGCAACGGTAATAGATACAGTTAGCCCAGATGTGAGAGAGGTGATGGCAATGAAAACATGCGTGGTTGTAAAGGGGGTGGGTCTCCGGTAGAGGGCGATTTCTTTTGCCTTCCCAGGCTACTTCCATTCGCTCGATGGAAGCTAGTTCCTCAAGGGTTAAGGATGCGCTAGAGGCCTCGGGGGAATGCTCGTCAGCGTTAGACCTCATATTCAGGTGTTCCATGTAGCGTTGAATATCTGAGGTCAGGTCATCCATCTCCAACTGGTGCATGGCAGATATGACGAGCTCTTGGATGGTATGGTGGGTTTCAGTGATGTGAAAGGTGTGGTGCATACAGGCAGTGTCATCGGCGATGAGATCGGCATGGGAGCGAAGGTGTGAAAGCTCAATGTAAATACAAAAAAGGAAATAAAGAGGAGAGGAGGGGTCTAAGTGATTTTGAAGGGCGATACGAAAGTTAGAATTGTCAAGGAACGAAAGCATACGTCCCTGTTGAATGGAAGAGAAAGGGTCGCAGCGAAGTCGAGAGGTAAAACGAGGTGGGTTGACAACAGGTTCAGTAGTGATGGGGGAGGGAGGCCATGGGCCGTCCCAGGCATGGTCTAGGGTTTCAAGATGAGGGAGTTTGGGAGGCGGGTTCCAGCCAGCATCCGCTTCGGTGGAGGAGGAGCAACTAGGGGAGGCATTGGGCATTGTAACGGGATGGTGGTGAGCGAGAGGATGGGAGGAACACGGAGGGATGAAGGTTCTTATAGTCCGAGAGGATCTCCTTGGCGTGTTTGAACTCCAATTCTGGAAGCCAAGAGTCTTCTTTGGCTGAGTATCCTTTCCATCGGACTAAGAAGTGTCGGTTATTCGGAGTTCCCTTGTGTCAGATCACCTTTTCCATCTCGTACTCTTCTTCTCCATTGATGAGGTCAGGTGGGGGAGAAGGGAAGTTCGGGCCATGTACGTCGTTTTCGCGATAGGGTGATAAGAAAGAAGCATGAAATGTGTTGTGAATTTTCCAGGTATGAGGGAGGCGGAGTTTGTAAACGAGCGGAGATAGTACCTGGACAATGGTAAATGGGCCTTCTCGCTTAGGAGCGAACTTCAGATGGGAGATAAGGTGTTTCAGGTTCCGGGCTTCCAGCCAAACCTTGTCACCTTTGCGGAAGGGAGTAAATTTACCGTGGGAGCGAGCTTTCATGACTTGTCTAGCAAGTTCATGGGCTGCCAGAGCTTCGTCTCAAGCGGCGGAGAGGGTCTTCACTGGTCGTTCTTCAACTGCTGGGAGGTTGGATTCGGCGATGACAGTGGGGAGGGGGTGAGGTTCAAAACCGTAGGTGAGGAAGAAGGGGGATTTGCCGGTGATGGAGTGAGGGCGGTGGTTGTGGGCAAATTTGGCGTGGGAGATCATCTGGGACCATGTGGAAGGGGAGTTGCCACAGAAGATATGGAGATAGGTCTCGACTTCCTGGTTGACACACTCAGTTTCTCCATCGGATTGGGGATGATAGGCAGTGGAGAGGGAGAGGTCATATCCTAGGAGTTGTCCGAGTTCTTTGGCGAAGGCTGAGGCGAACTGGGGACCACGATCCGAGATGATTTTGTCGTATAGGCCAAACTGAGTGTAAACCTTGTGGAAAAAGAGGGAGGCAATCCCTTCGGCAGAGACGGACTTCTTCATAGGGCAGAGAATCACCCCCTTCGTAAGCCCATGGTCTACCACGACCAAAAGACTGTCGAAGCCATCAGAGAGGGGGAGGTCCATGATCAGATCGCAGGAAACCTGCTGGAAAGGGCGAGAGCAAGAGGAGGAGATGGGGCAAAGAGGAGGGACAGTGGGGTGGGTATTGGCTTTGGCTGACTGGCAGGAGGCGCAACCCTCAACATACTTCCGTACGAACTGAGCGAGGCCAGGCCACCAGAATTCTGAGGTGACAAGTTGGCGGGTCTTGAGATAGCCTGGGTGTCCTGCGGCAAAGTGATCGTGGTGTCGCTTAATGATGGATTTCCACAAGTCAGGGGGGACATAAGCACGGCCCTGATACGTAAGGAAGCCAGCGTCGTACTGCCAGTCGGAGAGTCGAGAGCGAAAGCAAGCAGGGACGTCACCAGTCAGTGGCATGGAGTGTGTCAAGCACAAGAGGATCAGAGGCAGAGGAGGAAGCTAGTTTCTCCTGGAGGGCCACGTCGATGACGTTGACAAAGAGGGAATCTGGCAGGAGGGTGACATCGTTGTTGTCATCATCGGTGGCAGGGAGGAGGTCAGGGCGGTGAGAGAGGGCATCGGGGGCAGCAAGGGAGGTTCCAGGGACATGAGTGAGGTGGAGGTTGAAGTCAGAGATGTCAAGCAACCATCGAGCCTGTCAACGGTTGAGCTTTTGGGGTTGGCAGAAGTATGTCAGATTTTTGTGGTCAGTGAAGACCTGAACTTGAAAGGGGGATCCCTGGAGGTAGTGTCGCCAGGCTTTGAGGCCACGAATGACTGCAAGGAGTTCTCAGTCATAGATGTCGTAGTTTCGTTCCATGGGAGAGAAGGATTGCGACAGGTAGAAACAGGGGTGCCAGTCACCATTGGCGTCGGTTTGGAGAAGGACACCTCCAGAGGCATACTTGGAGGCATCGGTGGCGATGGCGAAGGGTTGAGCAGGGTCAGGGAGGTGGAGGATCGGCTGGGAGAGGAATAGCTTCTTTAGCTCATCGAAGGAGTCTTGACAAGAAGGGGACCAGTTCCAGGGTTGGTTCTTCTTGGTAAGGTCAAGAAGGGGGCGGGCGATGTTAGAGTAGTTGGGGATGAAATGTCGGTAGAAGTTGGCAAAGCCAAGGAAGAAGCGAACATCCTTGACTTTAGAGGGAGTTGGCCATTCTCGAATGCCATCGAGTTTGACCGGATCCATGGCAAGTTCATCTGGGCGAACAATCATACCCAGGTATTCAACTTCAGAGGCCACAAACTTGCATTTCTCGAGCTTTAGATGGAGGTCAAGTTCTTGCATGCGTTGTAGAACGCGTTTGGTACGTTCCTCGTGGGTCTTGGGATCGGGGGAGAAGATAAGGAGGTTGTCCATGTAGATGACAAGCCATCCTTTGGCGATCATATCTCTAAAGGAGTCGTTCATGAATCGTTGGAATGTTGCCGGGGAATTGCAAAGTCCGAAGAACATGACAGTGGGTTTGAAGAGACCTTTGTGAGTGATGAAGGCCGCTTTCCATTGGTGTCCATCTTTGATGCGAACGTTGTTATAACCCCAGCAGACATCAAACTTGGTGAAGACTTTGGCTCCTTTGAGCTTATCGACAAGGTCAGAGATGAGGGGGAGGGGGTAGGCGTCTCGAACGGTATGTTCATTGACGTATCGGTAGTCCTGGCAAGGGCAGAGGCCTCCATCCTTCTTTTTGACGAAGAAGAAGGGAGCAGCTTGGGGAGAGTTCGATGGGCGGATCTTCCCAGCTGCCAGGTTTTTGTTGAGAAAGGCTTCAGTAGCTGCCTTTTCGTCGGGAGAGAGGGGGTAGAGTTTGCCGATTTTCGGGGTGAAGGATTCATTGAGGTTAATCTCGTGATCGTAGGGTTGGCTGGGGGGTACATGGTTGGTTGCTTCTTTTGAGAAGACGGAGGTGAAATCAGCATATTCCTGTGGAAGAACAGGTTTGGGTTTCGCCTTCTCAGCTGCCATAGCAAGCTTGGTGGCGGTGGTGAGTTTGGCGATGGTGGCGTTTGGGATGAAGCGAGAGCCACATCGGATTATTCACTGGATGACTTGGACATCATGGTTTCAAAGGAGATGTTGTTGCTGGGTTTCCTTCTGCATGTAATCGAAGAGTCGTCCATCCCAAATGGTGTTGACATTGACATGTCGAGGGGGTCTAGGAGTGGGGGTGGCAGGCGTCGGAGGGGGGGGGTCGGGTGTGTTTCTGGTAGAGTCGATCGGATTGATCGGACTCCAGGGGAATGGATAACTCACGGGAGGTCCAGTCAATGGTGGGGTTGACTTCCTTAAGCCAAGGGAGTCCGAGGATGACGTTCTCTTTTCCACAGTTGAGGATGTAGAAGGTGACCTGGTGAACCACAGATCCAATGTGGACAAAGAGGGAGGTGGTAAAGTGGATTTGACCATTCTTGTTGGTGAATTGGTCAACGTTGTTGACAGTGATGGGGGTGGTGAGTTTTATTTTTGGGAGTTTGTGTTTTCGGACAAAGTCCCAATCAATGCAAGAAATTTGTGCTCCTGAGTCAATCAGAGCATGAGTTCCAACGGCTTTCAAGCGCGAGGGTTTGACGATGTGAACAGGGATTTGCATAGACTGTTTGGTTATTGACGATACAAGTACAGACGCACAAGAAAAGGAGGGTCGTTGTGTTGGGGTACACCCTCCATCTAAAAATCCTCACCTGGGATGGTGAAGGAGATCCAAGCCACAGTTTCTTCATCGTTGTCATCCTCAACTTCTCTCAGCTGGGGAACTTCTTCGACCTTCCTAACCTTTTTCTCCGAAGTCTTCTTCAGCCTAGGGTTATTGGAGCTAGGGCATTCATTGGAGAGGTGACCAGGCTTTCTGCAACGGAAGCAATGTCCTTCAGCAATGCATCGGCGACGTTCTTCAGGGGTGAGTTTGCCAAGTTTGATAGCGTCGACATCCATGGCGTTGGGGTCTTTCGAAGGGCGGGCGGTGGTGAACGAGTGATAGGTAGAGGAACCGGATTTATTCCTTTTGGCTATGTCTTCAGCTTTTCCCCACTGGGTGAGGAAGTGAACAGCCTTAGAATACCATTGGTCGATTTTGGTGGGGATTCTGTCCATAGACATGATGTGACGCATGAGGCGGACAGGTAGGGCTGTTGAAAAATATCCAATGAGGATGTTCTTGTCCACAATTTCACTAATCTGGACCTTGTTGCGAAACTCCGAAATGAACGAAGTGAGTTCTGGGATTCCAGCATTGCCAGACATCTGTTGGGTGGAGAGCCAAGTGATGGCTAGGGCTCTAGTGTCGTGGTGTTTGAAGGTGGTTTTGAAGGAGGAAAGGAAGTCGGAAAATTTCCCAAAGCCAACTGGCTTCCCAGTGTTGTCAAGGGCAAGGGCAGCTTTGCGAAAAGAGGAAGCCCAAGTGAGGGCAGCTCCGGATTTCATATAAGAGAGGGCAAAGGCGATTTTCTTCGCCTCGGTGTTGTAGACCTCGTCATTGACAAGGAGGTAAGTCTGGACAGAATCCAACCAGATGGTGGCCTTGGTGTAATCGCCATTGAAGGCATCAGGGGAGCCAATGCGAAGTTCGACTGGTTTCAAGAGAGTAGACATTGTGGGGGGTGGTGCGAAAGGTGGGAGGGGAAGGGTAGAGGCGAAGGTATGGACGAGAGGGGGAGGGGCAGGGGCAGGGTGAGGTGCTTGGAAGGGGAATAGAGGGGGGTGAGAGGCGGTTGGGGTGGGGGAGGGTGGCGTGGGAACTCTGGGGATGTGGAGTGCCAAAGAGAGGTGGTGGGCAAGGTCAATGTCTTCCTGTTGCTCAGCAGCAGTGGGAAGGGTGGTGTCTGGGTCTTGGGATGTTTCGGAGGGGGAGGTTGATGGAGACGAAGTGTCAGAGGGGAGTTCTGTGGTGGTGAGCCTATGCGAATGCAATAGAGCTCGTTCTAAAGCTGTAATGCGCCTAGGAGGAATGGTGGAGGATCTATAACAATGATAGTCCTAAAATGTGTAGCTTAGTTCTTTTGTTACGCTTGGTCCGGGTAGGAATGAGCGTATGCTCAAAGAACTAGAACGTAGGGTCAAGGGTTCGTGGTGACAATGGAGTACTTGCCTGATAGGGTCAAGGGTTCTGCCTGCTAGGACATATAGCAGGTGGTTCAAGTGTAAGTCTGCCTACCGAAGAGGTAGCAGCGAGTTACAATGAGGGGACAAAGGGGAACGAGGTAAGATTGAGCAGAACTAAGCTAGGGTACAAGGGACAAAGTACTAGAGCTTATATACTGCACAATGGAAAGTCATAGAAGGTCATAGAATGACTATGACTAAGCGAAGAATATTCGAAAAGAAGAAAGAAGTAAAGATAACTAGATAAGGGTGTGTGACAAACATGTTGTATGTTCTAGAGCACTCTATCGAAATAGGAACATCGGGTAAGGCTGATGATGACAAACACGGACAGCAAAGGAAAAAGAATAGGGGCAAATCGTAACAGAGGGTAAGGCATTTAGCATGATCATTGTAGCCACAGAGGAATCCAAGTTCAGGCCAGCTTCTTGTGCCTGATTAAGCAGACCTTGAAAATCTCCAACTTGTGTGCCAAAATGGGTTGATCTGTTGAAACAGAAGTGTAGGAGGTCTTGAAAGATGGAGAAGATGCCTGAGACACCTTGAGGTTGGTATATGTGTTTCAGGTAGTCCCAGAGGTCTTTGGTGCAGGAGTGGGTTTCAGTGATATTCCTGTTTGTGTCATGGGTGGTTCTATTGACTCTAGGAACAAGATATTGGAGATTGGGCATCATGTAAGATCCCATTAGTGCAGCTGCTTGTTGGTCATTATTGACCCATGTTTTTCTATCTTCAGATTTGGAAAGTGATTTCCATTTTGAGTCCCCTGTAACAATGGTCCATGTACCTAACATGGTTAGCACATTGTGGATTTGGCCAGACCAAACAACATAGTTTGTGGGGCCTTCCAAGGGTTTGATGTGGCTGGTAATTTCTTGGTTGATTTTGATAGCTGCCATGGTTACCAAGAAATAAAGGTGGCAACTGTGAGAGAATTGAAATCAGTTTTGGGAAAGAATGAGTCATGAGAAGTAGAAGAAAGGAAAAATCCAGTGTTTGAAATGCTGTCTTGAGCTGCTTTCCAGATTTTTGATTCTGTTTCAGAATCGGATTCTTGTTTTAGGAGTTTTTCAACATCCATGTGACTTGTTTCAGCTTGTAAAGCTTCTGTGTATTCCTCTGTTTTTCATCCTCTTTTCTTTAATCTCCATTTGTAGCTCCTGTTTCACCTGTTAAGAGTTTTTGGTCTAGGATCCCTATCTTCACAAAAAGTGAGATCTCCTTCTCCAGGGTAAATAATGTCCCATTTAGATTTGTTCTCTAAGTACCAATCAGAATCGGTAATAGGTTTACAGAGGTTCTCCTCCATAATTTCAAAATCTAAAGGTGCAAAATAATAATAATTGACCAATCTGGTCTCAAGAAAATTGTCTTTAAAGAAATATTTGTCCATATGAGATTTTTAAGGAGTAGTGAAATATGGTCCAGTAGAAAGAAGTAAATCAAGGAATGTCCCACCATATCCCAGGAACTTCTCAGAAGGAGTTGCTTCATTGGCATATAGCTTGCCATGATGTTCCAGGAGTGGCCATTTCAGCGGCATCATCAGAAAGGCATTTTTGTTTTGCAGGACGCTTTTTGAGACCTTCAGATTCAGAGTCTCTAGCTCTGACCAGTGCTCTTGCAGCATTGAGATCTTGCTCAAGCTGTATAATCCTACCCTTTCCCAATTCATTCTCTTCTTCTGTTCAAAGTATCTGGGCCTGCTGGATATGAATGCTGGCTTCTAGATTTGAAATGGCTTCAAACATAGTGTTTCAGGTTTGGAGGAGGGTGGTGATGGTCTGGTTTCGAGCTGTGATCTGGTCTGCAAGTTGCCCAGCACAAGTGATGGCTGTGTGGTGCAGTTCCATGATTTCTTTAACTCTTTTCTCCGACTATTGGAATCTTCCTTCCCATTGACTGGACTCCGGTTCGTGGTAGGTGCAACTGAAGTCCCCTTCAACTACTTCTGTCCTCCAAAAGAAGGATGCTCTGTAGGTTTCTGAGAGGGGTTTAGCCATGTAGACATAGAAAGGGAAACATTCCCTGAAATATTGGCGCATCCAGGCGTCGGACACTGCATTCCATTGCCTTTTAGTAGGCATGTCCCAGTGTATGTCCCTTCTCTTCCATTGGATGTCATAGAAGCTGGGGTTGTTGGTTTCAACAGGTATTCTGTAGTTCAGGTCATGAGTCATTCCTGGTACAAGGTCCAGTTCCTTCTTCCAACCTGGAAGTTTACAGTCAGTGAAGATTTCCCAGTCATCATTATGATAGACTGGGGCAGTGATGTCCTCAAGGTGGAGGTTGGGTCAGCCAGCGATGTATAGGTTTCTAATCCTGGTGTATTCATCCATGTCCTGTGAAAAAATCTCATATCCCATGTCATGTACCAGATAATGCTGGCAGTCATTGTATTGTTGTGTTGCAGTGGGCTAGCCCTGTGCTTCTAACCATTCCTGTAAGCATTCCCCATGGTACAGTCCTCCATTGATGATGGTGCTTTGGTTTCTGCTGAGTTCACTGATGTCTTCTGCAAATATGTCTATGTTGATTTTGAAGAAGGAGGCATGCCAATCAGTGTTGGCAAGCCCAATGTCTTCTCCAAAGATTCTGCTGGTGATGAGTGGAATTCACAGATGATAGAGGTACCTGGGAGCTAGTACTCTGACCAGCTCCTTCAGCAGTCCATTGTCACTGTTGAATCCCATTTCCAGTTGAACTTCTTCTGGGATTGTTTGATCAGCTTTGTAGATTGTAACCAGGGACTGTTGGTGGGGATTGACCAGAAGAGGAACTTCTGGCCCAAATGGAATGGTATGCCCTCTTTTGTCATTGTCAATGAGTCCTGGGAACCTCATGGTGGGTCCTGACAGGAAGTCTGGTAGCAACTGGGATGGTGTTTGATCCAGTTGTGTATTGTCCAGAAGAAGTGGTGAGGGCTCCTGGTATCAGATGTGACCTGTTTCATTGAAGTGGTAAGAAGGAGGGGAGTGCATGCCCATCCTCATTGGTGTGAAGGGGTGTGGTGCTTGGACTGGTGTGTCAACATCATAGTTCTTCCAGTACCAGGGATGGTAGTGGAAGTTGCTCAGCTGGAAGTCCTCCTGTAGGTGAAGTGGAGGAGAGTGTGGCTGTTCACTTCCTTGAGGGAAGATTGAGTTGATGTTGTTGATAATACTGGCCAGTATCCCAATTGCGGTGAGTTCTTGGAGATGGGACTATTGGGCTGAGTTGGGATGTTCGCCATCGGAGTTGGGAGTGATAGAACGAGAGAAAGGAGATGGGAATAGAAAAGTATGTGGCCTGGTAGGAGATGAGGGTTTGTGTATTGGGTGACAATAGTCCCTAAAATGAGGTGGAGTGGATGAATAGGGAGGTGGAGATCCTGGAGGAGGTGTGCAAGGAGCAGGTGGCTCAACTCTTAGTTCTAGGGGAGTAGACCTGGAGGTGGTAGGCAAAGGACAAGAAGGACAAGAAGAAGTAGGTGGATGAAATGGAACCTTCTGGAAGGTGGATGGGAGCAGAGGTGATTCATCTAGATTCTACTAGAGGGATTCCATTAGCAGCCTGTGGAGAGGTTTCCACAAAGTTCCTTACCTCAGGCATATGCTTAGCAGGTATCTGCTGGTCGGCTAAGGATTGTGATGAGGATGAACTAGTGGGTGGCTGCAAAATGAATATCTCGATTTTTTCCTCTTCAACAATCATTGATTGTTGAATCTCACCTTGATGTTCATCTGCTGGAGTCTTGTGTCCAACAGTGGCAGTTACAGAATGTGGAGAGGAGAATATGGATGGTTGAGGAAAAACATAGGAAGGAATTGTTGGGCAAGCACAATTGATGAGTATTTCTCTCCTTTGTGAAAGGAGATTCAAAGTCTGCTTGAGTGTAAAGGAACTTCCAAACTGGTCTTTGTCAGAAGCAAAGCCAAGCCAAAGTTGGCAGTGATGGGTGTCAAGGTAGGAAGAGTGGGCAGCAACCAGATTTTGCCAGTTGGCATTTCCACCAAATGGAATTGCAATGTTTGTGGAAAGATTGGGAAGGAGACTATCACTTATGTAATTGAGTTCTGTAATCTCCAATGGATGTTGTTGATCATTGGTGATTTTGAGCTCTACGGATCATAGGTCAGAATCAATTACTTCATTTGTGATATAGAAGAAGAGAGAAATATCTGAAACTTCTGTCCCATTATGTGACAATGTGGTAAAGGTATTCTCATCTGTCCATCCAACATTGTTGAAGATATGGGCAGCAGTCCACATGGCCAAATGATGACCCAATAGCTCTAAAAGAGCACGTTCTCCCAGGGAATGCCTGATTCACTCAGAAAGTTGATCAAGCTCTGCTATTGCCTCAGATCAAGTAAGGCACCCATGTATCAGGTCAGGGATGTCATCAGGGATGACTGGAGTGTTTGATCCTTGAGACATGGAAGAATATATTGGTGTGACAGTAATCTGTTTCACCTATTGATCTAGGTGGGGCTCATAACCTAAAGAAAGGCTATGTTCTATACAAGGCTATTCATAGATAGCTTTCTTTGTGGTGCACAGATCAACAATAGGGGTTGTTGAGTGTGAGACTCACTCTAGCAGAGAAACTTGATAGAGAGTAATAGTACTAGAGTGTAGTACTGGATTGAGTAAGTTGAGCTGAGAGGGATGTTTCAGAGATGAGCTGTTATCTCTGAAGAGGTGCTATCCAAAGCAGGTATGCTTATTGTGCTATCGATCTAGGTACAGGAATGGCTGTATTTATAGATCTAATTAAAGTGGAGTTTGAACTCTACTTCATTGATTATGATTCTAGATGAATGGTCCATATGATGTCATGTGCAGCAATGCACAGTCAATGACATCATGCACAGTGAGTATCAGTCAGCTGCACAGTCATGCACAGCATCAGGTCTGGACTGCTGACTAAATGTGCAGCATATGGTCCAGACTTGTCATCTGATAGTTACCATCAGATGTGGACACAATTGACTAATTGTGATTATGTCCGTAGTAACCATAACTAATAATTAATGATTAATATCATTAATGTCGGTTACCTGACTGTTTCATTAGTAAATAACTAATGTTTCGTCAAAACCAGCTCTCAGGAGGGGAAATTGGTCTGTCACACCCCCTCTGAATCCTGGCATAACCCCCCTGCACAGCAGCAAACCCACCCTCTACTGTCCAGTCTATAACAGATTGAACAGAGCTGGACAGGACTGGCCAACATTCTAGCTCTTGACAGCTCCCCTAGTAAGGTACCTAACTGGCTAGAGCTGTCCAGCTCTATCCCAGACTGTCAACAGACCTACCTAGACTGTCAAATATAGGATGCATTGAAAGCAAATCAAAAATGAATATCAAATATATTACTTTTAATTGTACTTATTTACTATCTTTGATATCATTTTTAATTGTTTTTACAATATTTGACTTGATCTTACATTAGTTGACTTATAGTATTGTATATACAAGATGGTCCCCCACCATATACCTAACTGCAAGATAGTTTGCTTAACATGAGTATTAGAAAGTGCTCAATATTTTTCAAGGACTATGACCATTTATACTATGGTCAAACATAAGTCATATATAACCTATTCCTACCACCAAAGCCAACTTGACTTAGACTCTACCCTCACTTTTAGTACACTTTTTTTAGTACACTTTATCTACTAGATGTTGGTGTTGCCTTCCGCAACCTTGCTGACAAATAAAAGGCAATTTATGTCATGTAATAGGTTTTGAATCCTATGAATTCTATGTACTTGTTAAGGAAACTGTTTGTAGCTATTTAGAATCTGCAGACGAGATATACAATCATATTACCTTGCTGTCAGCAAGGTAGCACTTTTCCTACACTTTACCAAGGCTTTGCAAACACTTTTTGTATTCTTTTTTGTACACTTTTCCTACACTTTTCCTACACTTTTTCTACATCTTTTTTACATCTTTTCTACACTTTACTTAGACTTTTCCAACACTTTTTGTACATTTTTTAGTACAGTTTTCCTACAGTTTTCCTACACTTTACATAGACTTTTCCAACACTTTTTGTACACTTTTTGATATACTTTTCCTATACTTTTTCAACATTTTTCCCATACTTTTTCTATACTTTTTCTACACTTTTTGTATTTTTTTTGTACACTTTTCCTACACTTGTCCTACACTTGTCCTACACTTTACATAGACTTTTCCAACATTTTTTCTACACTTTTTTGTACACTTTTCCTACACTTTTCCTACACTTTTCCTACACTTTTTCTACACTTTTTCTATACTTCTTGTATACTTTTTGGTATGCTTTTCCTGCATTTTTCCTACACTTTTCCTACATTTTTCCTACACTTTTTCTATACTTTTTCTACACTTTACTTAGACTTTTTCAACACTTTCCGTATGATTTTTGGTACACTTTGCCTGAACTTTCTGTGCACTTTTCCTACACTTTTGCTACACTTTAATTATTGAACAATCTGTCCAGGCTGGGACAGTCTGTCAAAGTCTGTCAAAGTCTATCATAGTCTGTCATGATCTATGTATCAATATATAAATATACAAAATTAGAACTATAATGAATTTTGTGAACATATGTCTTGCTTACATAATACACATGTATCAATTAATATTGATTAGTCATCACTGACATAGTTTGGTAAATTGTTTATTGCTTACATAATGCTTACATAATCCATATATGGGAATTGAACCTTGATTAGTCATCACTCAAATAGTCTATGATGTTTGGAAGCAGTTGTCATAATCTAGAAGAGGCTGTCAATTCTAGAGAGATTTGTGGATGCTGTGGGTTAAACTAGCACAAGGGTGGGTTTGCTGATGCAGGACACTAGGACATGTCCCCCTCCCCCATTTAGTAGCTGGGCAGTGGGTGTGAGTAGAACCAGCTACAAACTCCCCCTTCTCACTTGCCTCTTGGTCCCATTCTCCTGGTCTGTATAATTTCAGTTTTGGTTTGTGTCTCTCCAGCACTGGAGAGGTTGACCAACAGGCCACTGGAGTCCTCCTCAACGATGGTGAAGGGGTGACAGTAGGTGTGTTTGCTCACATAGACTCTTGTGGCTACCACACTGCCCACACATTGCAGACATTGCATGCACATGCTCCAGACCATGGCTTACCAGCCCCAAACACCATAACCCTATTAAGCCAGACTGCTCCTACATCTATAGTTAATCTCACCCCACCTGCCTCCCCCCACCTCACCCACCCACCTTACAGATGATCCTGCCACAACCAAATCTGTCCCCTCTCTCAAAGCATTCATGTGCCAACATACATTTTGTCACACTCAACATGAAAGGAGAGTTCCATCACAGTGTGTATGCCTGAAACCAAATTTCTAAGTGGACTCAAGTCCACAAGCTAGTACAACAGAAATAACTCAGCATCTTATGTCTTCAGGAGACCCACCTAGAACTCCGCCACATTGCAGACATTACACAACTCTTTGACAAGCAACTTGCTCTCTGCACCTCTGCCAAACTGGATAACTCTGGTACATCAGCAGGGGTAGCTTTTGTCATTAACAAAAAGTGCTTCAACCTTGACCATGCCATGACATTAGAAATCATTCCAGGGAGAGCAATTCTCCTCATGATCACCTGGCCCCCACAGACCTCCCTATTCATACTCAATGTCTATGCCCTTAACTCCCCCTAGGAGCATCCTGTCTTTTGGGCCCTGCTTCAGTGGAACTTGCTTACCAAAAAAGTACATACCATAGATATCATACTTGGTGATTTCAATATCATTGAAGACCTTTTCAACTGCACACCTGCCCACTATGATGATGCCACAGCAGTCAAGACTCTACATGACTTCAGGGAATCATTTAATGCCTGTGATGCATAGTGCCATGATTACCCAAATATGTGTGCTTTCCCTGTTACTAGCAACATCTACTCAGACCACATTTATGTCTGAAGGTCTCTAATTCCCATGCTCACTGACTGGGAGATCACTGATACCATCATCCCATCCAACCACAAAATGGTTGCCTTGCAAGTGAGCCCCTCTGGCCTCCCCTACATTGGTAGTGGCAGATGGACTACATCACTTGCCTTATTGGGAGATGACAAACTGCTGGACGAAATCTTAAAAAAGGCATGTGAGCTATTGTATACCCTCAACCTCATACTCCTACATGACCAATCAATACAGCTTGAGTGGAAGGCCTTTAAAGCTGATATTACAGCTGTCTTCAAGAAAGCAGCTAAACAACAACTAGCTAAGATGTCCAACAAACTGAAAGCACTGCACAGCAACATGTCCTGTATGGAACAGAGGGAGGACCTTGATACTGATAGCATGTTGCACTCCCACTTAGCCTTCCTATGGCTGGAGTACCAACATTTGCACCAAAAAATAAACAAAAATGCACTGGGTGCTGCACAAGCTTGCTGGTTTGATAAAGGTGAACAAATTGGCAAGTACTGGATGCAAACACACTAACCCAGGAATTGTGTGATGTCATCTACACCTTACATGACCTATGCCATAATAGGCCAACAAATAAGTTCCCAGACATGATGGAGATTGCAAGGTACCATCATGAGGAGCTACAAACCCAGCACCTTGCCTATGATGACCTTGTACAACAGGCAATACAGGTAAAGGTTTTACAGCAAATCCTAGAGGTATAGAAACTTGACCCCCAAACAAGCTCAGGCTTGTGCACTCTTATCATGAACAAACAAGTGATCTTGACTTTGCTATTGTCTAAGAATAGCATGGCAACAGGTCTTGGTGGCCTCCCCTATGAGTTTTGGAAGACCTTCATGACCATCACCTTCACAACACCAAACTGCAACAGCCCTCCTTTGATGTTACACATTGCCTCACCCACCTGTATAGTAGAATCCAAACTGCTGGAGTCTGTGATGGTTCCTGTTTCTCAGATAGATGGATGTGCCCCCTCTTCAAGAAAAAGAATAAAACATAGATCAAGAACTACTGCCTGATCACTCTACTAAACACTGACTATAAGGTAATGATGAAAGTGCTTGCCATGAAGCTTGCAAAACATGCCTGCTCTTTCCTTCACCCTGACCAATCAGGGTTTGTCCCTACCTGGTCTATCTTCAACCCCATACATATGATTGGTGGACATGATGTATGCCTATACTGACTACATGGAAGAAAATGGTGTTATTGTAGCTCCAGACCAAGAAAAAGCTTATGATAAAATAGACCATAAATACTTGTTTGCTATACTATGGACCTTCCAGGTCCCCAATATGTTTACAGACACCATTGCCTTCCTATACTGGCATGCCAAGCCATGCATAATCATCAATGGTATACAAAGCATTGTCTACCCCATCACCTGGGAAGTCTGGCAGGAGGACCTCCTCTCCTGCCTCCTCTTCAACCTCACCATTGAGCCTCTGACTGTGTGCATTCACAGTACACAATCCCTTTGTGGCTATTCTATCCTACATACCACATAGGCTGTCAAAGTGAACCTCTATGTAGATGATACCACAGTTTATCTTTCCAACATTGATAAGTATGTTGATTTTGAACACATCTTGCATACATGGTGCACAGCCTCTGGAGTTAAATTTAACTTGGAAAAAACTGAGATCATCCCCATTGGCATAGAGGAACACCACTGACAGGTGATCCTCACATGCCAATACATCCTAATGACCCTCCACTTCAATCAGGCATATGAATTGCTGAGAACTCCCAACCCATCTAGATCCTTGGGGCCTGGATCAGGAACAAGATCACAGATGCACAATCATGGACCCCTACACTAGATAAAATTAGAGAGAGTCTCGCCAGATGGGGAGGCATGTACCCCACTCTTGATGCAAAATGTCTGATAGTTCAAATGGTTGTTGGTGGCTAATACAATTCCTGACCAAGGCACAAGGCATGCCATGTCCCATAGTCAAATTATTAAACAACACCATCTGACACTTTTTGTGAGAAGACAAGAGGATACCACCAGGCACAAGCCTGGAATGCCTCACCAGACCATATGACCTCCTTAACCTCAAAACCAGAAATCAGACAATAGAGCTCATCTGGCTCAAAGTCTACATAGATCATTCACCCACCTGCCTCACCTGGATCTTTGTGTTTGACATGATCATCAACTATATCAATATTGATGGGATCTGTTATGCTTGTCTGGATAGGAATGAGCATAGGCTCAAAGAACTGGAACGTAGGGTCAAGAGTTCAAAGTAATGATGAAGGACTTGCCACGTAGGGTCAAGGGTTCTTCCTGCTAGGATGTATAGCAGGTGGTTCGAAGGTAAGTCTGCCTACTGAGGAGGTAGCAGCAAGTTATGATGAGGGGAGCAAAGGGAACAAGGTAAGATTGAGCAGAACTAAGCTGGAGTACAAAGGACAAAGTATCTAGGCTTATATACTGCACAATGGAAGGTCATAGAAGGTCATGGAACAACTATGACTAAGCAAAGAAAGTTCAAAAAGAAAGAGCAGTAAAGATAATAGAGATAAGGATGTGCAACAAACATGTTGCATGTTCTAGAGCACTCTATTGAAGTAGAAACATTGGGTTAAGCCAATGATGACAAGATGTGAATGACAAAGAGAAAAGAATAGGGGCAAATCATAACATTACCCCCAGAGTACATTCAAAACTACAGTGAGAAACCAAGAGACAAAAGAAAGAAAAACACACTAGAGGTCCATGCAACGATCACCACCAGGGGAGCCAGTTATGTTAGCATAGGCAGAAGGATCATAGTCGAGATATTCCCATTCCTTGTCAACATCAAGAGACCCATCGGCAGGCATGCCAGAGAGGTGACAAAGTTTAGCATTGGAATGAGGAAGACATTGGTGATGGTGATGACCAGAGGGAGGGGGAATAGGAAGGGGAGTGTGAGGGACCAGAGGGGAGGAGAACACTGCGCCAGAGGGCAAGTGGAGGTGGAGAATGAAGATGTGCGAGACTTATACAAGCCACGAGAGGATCAAGACAAGGAGGAGGATGAGGAGGGGATGAGGAGGGCAGGAGATTGACGATGGAGGAGGGGACATTGATATGTGGAGTGTCCTGGGGCATGGTGATTGCAATGAGGGCAGTGGTAGTAGATACAGTTGGGCCTGATGTGGGAGAGATGATGACAGTGGAAACAAGCCTGGTTTTAAAGGGGATGGTCTGCAGGTAAGGGGCAATTCCTTTCGCCTTCCCAGGCTACCTCAGTATGCTCTAGAGAGGCTAACTCTTCTGAAGTCAGAGGTTTGCTAGAGGCCTCAGGGGATTGTTCGTCAGCATTAGATCTCACGTTAAGATGCTCCATGTAGCATTGAATATCAGAGGTTAATTCATCCATCTCCAACTGATGCATGGCAGATATGACAAGCTCTCGGAGGGTGTGCACAGTTTCAGTGATGTGGAAGGAGTGGTGCATGCAGGCAGTGTTATTTGTGATGAGGTTGGCATGGGCGCGGAGGTGTGAGAGTTCAAAGTACATATGGAAGTGGGAGTGAAGGGGGGATGAAGGTTCTAAGTGATTGCGAAGAGAGATATGAAGATTAGAATTATCAAGAAATGAAAGCATATGTCCCTGTTGAATGGAAGAGAAAGGGTCACAGCGAAGGCGAGAGGCAAAATGAGGGGGGTTGACGACGGGTTCAGTAGTGATAGGAGAGGGAGGCCATGGGCTGTCCCAGGCATGGTCCAAAGCTTTGAGGCAAGGAAGTTTGGGAGGTGGGTTCCAGCCAGCATCCGCTTCCACAGAGGAGGAGCGACTAGGGGAGATGTTGGGCATTGTGATGGGATGATGGTGGGCAAGAGGATGAGGGGAAAATGGAGGGGTGGATGTTCTTATAGTCCAAGAGGAGTTCCCTGGCATGTTTGAACTCCGATTCTGGAAGCCAAGAGTCTTCTTTAGCTGAGTATCCTTTCCATTGGATCAGGAAGTATTGGTTGTTTGGAGTTCCCTTGTGTCGGATCACTTTTTCCATCTTGTATTCTTCTTCTCCATTAATAAGATCAGGTGGAGGAGAAGGGAAGTTTGGGCCATGTACATCATTTTCACGATAGGGCGATAAGAGGGAGGCATGGAACATGTTGTGAATCTTCCAGGTGTGGGGAATGCGGAGTTTGTAAATGAGCGGAGATAGCACCTGAACAATGGTAAAGGGTCCTTCTCACTTAGGAGCAAACTTTGGATGGGAAATAAGGTGTTTCAGGTTGTGGGCTTCTAGCCAAACCTTGTCACCTTTACAGAAGGGGGTGAATTTACTGTGAGAGTGAGCTTTCATGACTTGTCTAGCAGGTTTATGGGTTGCCAGAGCTTCGTCTCGAGTGATGGAAAGGGCTTTCAATTGTTCTTCAACTGCAGGGAGGTTGGATTTGATAATGACAGTGGGGAGGGGGCGAGGTTCAAAGCCATAGGTGAGGAAGAAGGGAGATTTGCTGGTGGTGGAGTGAGGGCAGTGGTTGTGGATGAATTTGGTGTGAGAGATCATCTGGGACCATGTGAAAGGGGAGTTGCTACAGAAGATGTGGAGATAAGTCTCAACTTCTTGGTTGACTTGTTCTGTTTCTCCATCAGATTGAGGGTGATAGGCAGTGGAGAGGGAGAGGTTGTATCTGAGGAGTCATCCAAGTTCTTTGACAAAGGCAAAGGCAAATTGGGGACCACAATCTGAGATGATTTTGTTGTATAGGCCAAACCAAGTGTAAACCTTGTGAAAGAAAAGAGAGACAATCCCTTCGGGGGAGACCAACTTCTTCGTTGGACAAAGAATCACCCCCTTAGTAAGCCCATGGTCTACCATGACCAAAAGACTGTCGAAGTCCTCGGAGAGGGGGAGGTCTGTGATCAGGTCACAAGAAACCTGCTGGAAAGGGCAGGAGCAGGACAAGGGAATGGGGCAGAGGGGAGGGACCATGGGGTGGGTGTTGGCCTTGGCTGATTGGCAGGAGGTGCATCCTTCGACGTATTTTCGCACAAATTGAGCAAGGCCAGGCCACCAGGATTTTGAGGCAATGAGCTGATGGGTCTTTAAATAACCAGGGTGGCCAGCAGTGAAATGATCGTGATGGCGTTCAATGACAGATTTCTGGAGATCAGGGGGAATGTAGGCACAGCCCTGATAAGTGAGAATGCCAGCATCGTATTGCCAGTCAGAGAGCCAGGAGCAAGAGCAAGCTGGGACATCACTGGTGGTAGCATGGAGTGCATCAAGCACGAGGAGGTCAGAGGCAGAGGAGGAGGCTAGCTTCTCCTGGAGGGCAACATCAATGACATTGAAAAAGAGAGATTCGGGTAGGAGGGTGACATTGTCATTATCATCATCCATGGTAGGGAAGAGATTGGAGCAGCGAGAGAGGGCATCAGGAGTGGCAAGGGAGGTCCCAGGCACATGTGTGAGGTGGAGGTTGAAGTCAGAGATGTCAAGTAACCATTGAGCTTGTCAACGGTTGAGCTCTTGAGGTTGGTGAAAGTAGGTAAGGTTTTTGTGGTCAGTGAAGACCTGAACCTGCAAGAGGGATCCTTGGAGATAGTGTCGCCAGGCTTTGAGACCATGGATGACGGCAAGAAGTTCGCAGTCATAGATGTCATAGTTTTACTCTGTAGGAGAGAAGGATTGTGACAAGTAGGAGCAGGAATGCCAGTCGCCATTGGCATTGGTTTGGAGAAGGATGCCTTGAGAGGTGTACTTGGAGGCATCGGTGGCAATGGCAAAGAGTCGAGTGGGGTCAGGGAGGTGGAGGATCAGTTGAGAGAGAAAGAGCTTCTTCAGCTCATCAAAGGAGTCCTGACAAGAAGGGGACCAGTTCCAGGGTTGGTTCTTCTGGTGAGGTCAAGGAGGGGGCAGGCGATGTTAGAGTAGTTGGGAATGAAACATCGGTAGAAGTTGGCAAAGCCAAGGAAAGAGTGAACATCCTTGACTTTAGAGGGTGTTGGCCATTCTTGAATACCATTGAGTTTGACCAGGTCCATAGCAAGTTCATCTGGGCAAACTATCATACCCAGGTATTCGACCTCAGAGCCTGCAAACTTGCATTTCTCAAGCTTAAGGTGAAGGTCAAGTTCCTGTATGCACTGTAGGATGCATTTGGTGCATTCCTCATGGGTCTTTGCATCAGGGGAGAAGATAAGGAGGCCATCCATGTATATGATGAGCCAACCTTTGGCAATCATGTCTCTGAAGGAGTCATTCATGAATCATTGGAATGTGGCAGGGGATTGCAAAGTCCAAAGAACATGACAGTGGGTTTGAAGAGACCTTTGTGGGTGACGAAGGCTGCTTTCCATTGGTGTCCATCCTTGATATGAATGTTGTTGTAGCCCCATTGGACATTGAACTTAGTAAAGACTTTAGCCCCTTTGAGCTTGTTGATGAGATCAGAAATGAGAGGGAGGGGGTAGCTGTCTTGAACAGTATGTTCATTGACATATCAGTAGTCCTGGCAGGGGTGGAGGCCTCCATCCTTCTTTTTGATGAAGAAGAAGGGAGCAGCTTGGGGAGAATTCAATGGGCAGATCTTTCCAGCTGTGAGGTTCTCATCAAGAAAGGCTTCAGTGGCTACCTTTTCATTAGGAGAGAGAGGATAGAGTTTGCCAATTTTGGGGTGAAGGATTCGTCGAGATTAATCTTGTGGTTGTAGGGTCAGCTGGGGGGTATATGGTTGGTTGCTTCCTTTGAGAAGACAGAAGCAAAGTCAGTGTATTCCTGTGGGAGAACAGGCTTGGGTTTTGCCTTTTCGGCAGCCATAGCAAGCTCAGTAGCAGTGGTAAGCTTGGTGATGGTGGCGTTTGGGACAAAGCAGGAGCCACATTGAATGATTTGTTGAATGACTCAGACGTTGTGGTTGTGAAGGAGATGTTGTTGTTGGGTTTCCTTTTGCATGTAGTCAAAGAGTTATCCATCCCAGACAGTGTTGATGTTGACATGGCACAGGGGTTGAGGAGTGGGAATGGTGGGAGTCGGAGGGGGGGGGGGGGGGGGGGGGGGGGGGGGGGGGGGGGGGGGGGGGGGGGGGGGGGGGGGGGTTGGGTGTGTTTTTGATAGAGGTGGTCTGATTGATCAGACTCCAGGGGAATGGATAGCTCACAAGAGGTCCAATCAATGGTGGGGTCGACTTCCTTAAGCCAAGGGAGTCCAAGGATGACATTCTTGTTCCCACAGTTGAGGATGTAGAATGTGACTTGGTGGGCCACTGATCCAATGCAGACAAAGAGAGAGGTGGTGAAGCAGATTTGACCATTCTTGTTGGCAGATTGGTCGACATTGTTGACAGTGATGGGGGTGGTGAGTTTGGTTGTTGGGAGTTTGTGTTTTCGGACAAAGTCCCAGTTGATACAAGAGATTTGTGCTCCTGAGTCTATCAGAGCACATGTTCCAATGGCTTTCAAGTGCGAGGGTTTGATGATGTGAACAGGGATTTGCATAGATTGTTTTGTTATCAACAATACAAGTACAGATGCACAGGAAAAGGAGGGTTGTTGTGCTGGGGTATGCCCTCCATCTAAAAATCCTTGCCTGGAATGGCAAAGGAGATCTGAGCCACAGTTTCTTCATTGTCATTGTTCTCAACTTCTCTCAGCTGAGGGACTTCTTTGACCTTTCTAACCTTCTTCTCCAAAGTCTTCTTCGGCCTTGGGTTGTTAGATTGGAAGGCAGGGCATTTGCTGGAAAGATGACCAGTCTTTTGACATCGGAAGCAATGTCCTTCTGCAATGCATCAGTGACATTCTTCAGGAGTGAGTTTGCCTATTTTGATGGCGTCGACATCCATGGCATTGGGGTCTTTCGAGGGGTGAGAGGATGAGGAGGACATGAATGAATGGTATGTAGAGAAACCAGATTTGTTCCTTTTGGTGATATCCTTGGCTTTCCCCCATTGAGTGAGGAAATGAATGGCTTTGGAGTACCATTCATTGATCTTAGTGGGGATGGTGTCCATGGGCATGATGCAATGCATGAGGCAGATGGGTAGGGCTGTTGAGAAATATCCAATGAGGACGTTTTCATCCACGATTTCACTGATCTGGACTTTGTTTCGAAACTCAGAAATAAACAAAGTGAGTTCTGGGATTCTGGGATTGCCAGACATTCATTGGGTGGACAGCCAAGTAATGGCTAGGGCTCTGGTGTCATGGTGTTTGAAGGTGGTTTTGAAGGCTACAATGAAGTCTTTGAAGTTGCCAAAGCCTTTGGTGCTACTGTCAGTTTTCAAGGAGAGGGCATTTTTTCAAAAGGAGGAAGCCCAGGTCAGGGCAGCTCCAGACTTCATATAGGAGAGGGCAAAGGTGATTTTCTTCGCCTTGGTATTGTACACTTCCTCATTGACTAGAAGGTAAGTTCTGACAGAGTCTAGCCAGATGGTTGCCTTAGTGTAGTCACTATTGAAGGCATCGGGGGAGCCAATGCAAAGTTCAATTGGTTTCAAGAGGGTAGACATTGTAGGGAGGGTGCAAAGGGTGGGAGGGGTTGGGTAGAGGCAAAGGTGTGGACAAGGGGAGGAGGGGCAGGGGCAGGATGAGGCGCTTGGAAGGGGAATAGAGGGGGGTGAGAGGCGGTTGGGGTGGGGGAGGGTGGCATGGGATTTCTGGGGATGTGAAGTGCCAAAGAGAGTTGGTGGGCAAGGTCAGTGTCTTCCTGCTGCTCAGCAACAGTGGGAAGGGTGGTGTCTGGGTCTTGGAATGTTTCAGAGGGGGAGGACAATGAGGATGAAATATCTGAGGGGAGTTCTGTGGTGGTGAGCCTATGTGAATGCAGTAGGGCTCATTCTAAAGCTGAGGTGGGCCTGGGAGGAATGGTGGAGGATCTATAACAATAATAGTCCTAAAACATAGAGCCCTTTTGTTATGCTTGATCCAGATAGGAATGAGCATAGGCTCAAAGAACTAGAACATAGGGTCAAGGGTTCTTCCTACTAGGATGTATAGCAGGTGGTTCGAAGGTAAGTCTGCCTACTGAGGAGGTAGCAGAGAGTTACGATGAGGGGAGCAAAGGGAACAAGGTAAGATTGAGCAGGACTAAGCTGGAGTACAAAGGACAAAGTATCTAGGCTTATATACTGCACAATGGAAGGTCATAGAAGGTCGTGGAACAACTATGACTAAGCAAAGAAAGTTTGAAAAGAAAGAGCAGTAAAGATAATAGAGATAAGGGTGTGTGACAAACACATTGCATGTTCTAGAGCACTCTATTGAAGTAGAAACATCAGGTTAAGCCAATGATGACAAGACATGAATGACAAAGAGAAAAGAATAGGGGTGAATTGTAACAGGCAGTATGATCCAGACATCATCTCACATGAAGACATACACTGAGGTGTCTGAATAAGACTAAGTGAAGCCTAGGAATGCAAGGATGGAATGATCTTGCAATTCCAACAATTACCACCTTGCCTTGTGTCATAGAGTGCTTTGAATGGCTTTGGATATATCACCCATCTATGGAGTAATGCCAGTTTGCAACTCCTAGATGTCATGCTCAATCAAGGCTATGTTTGAAAATCCTACCAATCCCCACTTTCAGAAGTTCCCACATGTCATTTTTTCTGTACTCAAGAAGTTTGACCTCAAGCAGGACAGGTAAGTTAAAGTATCCATACCAGTAAGTCCATTCATATTTTATAATGATTTCCTGGCTGGCTTACTGAGTGGACCAGGAATGGAGGTAGTAATGGAGCTTGAAAATTGAATAAAAAGCATTAGCTAAAGACAGGACTGAAATCACCCAGATTGCAGGCTCCAATGGCAAGCTGTTGATGGATGGACTTCAAAGAAGTGTTAAAGCTATGTGTGGCAGGCCATTATCATGGCCACAAAAATTTTATAACTGTTACTTATTGAAAGTCAGTACAAATTCCTGATGTAATATGATGTCAATTTTGTATATTTAATCTGCCACATTTTTTAGTGGTCTTGCCACATTTTCAGGTAATCCCACTACATTTTTCAGGTGATCCCACCAACACTGTTTTTTAAGTAGTCCCACCATGTTTTTCATGAGCACAGTTTTATATGATAACACAAATCTTCATTTACACTACAGAGGCAAAACTGGGGAACATAAAATACATGTAATATCAACCTATTGACATGTATCCTCATAAATTTATAGCATATTCACAGGACCTTGACAAATGTCATTAATAAAGATATCAGCATGCTGAAGCCTACATCATAGTCCACAATTTGCACCATGTGTTCCCAGCAGCCAACATTCATCCAGCCAAATTTCATCTTTTTGAAGCATTTCACCACATCAAAATACAATTGTGAATTTCCAGCATCCATCAAGAAGTGTCCCATACCATTCCACCAAGCTGCATGCCAATCATGGGCACAATCCTTCAGGTGTTTGTAACCCTTGGCATGGATTTCTATTTCTGGTTCTTCTGTAACAATGATACAGCAATGATGATTGAGAACAGCTTTTGCATACACTGGAGCCACAAAGATATATTACCCATTAATGTCTGATGCTCGCTGTGTATGGTTGGTGAAGAACACCCACATCCTTGAACAGCAATACTTGTCCATAAAGTAAGTAGTTCCTGAAGTTCTTGGTAGGAGTAGGGTGATAAGTCCATATGTGTGCTACAAAGTTGTTGTAGTGAACAAGTCAGGCATGCCATAGGTAATTTGCAAGGCGCTTACTGATCATAGATGTGATCTAGAAATGAATCAAATACAGCAGAATGTTATCCCTCTAGAAGAATAGGGTTGGCATCACATGATCCTTTCTCAGCTTTCCTTGCCAGCACATTGGTAGTAGAGCACATGATAGGGGGGTTTGGATCACAAATGGTGAAGATATCTTTGAAAAGATGGAATGAGATGAAAGGATATTGTCATGAAGCTTGTATAAGATGGTGACTATGAGGAAACAGATTCAGACATCCTGAATAAGTTTTATAGGGTCTATGGAATACACATCCAACATGGTATGTATCAGATAGGAGCTGGGCATCCAATAGATGAAATAATGGTGAATCAGAGCCATTGGACAATGGATTAGCATCATCCATTGGCCATGAAGGGCAGCATGTACATGAGGCCATTCATGTTCTGATGCAAAGATATCCATTTACAAACCTTGAGGATGGGGAAGCTTGCTTCATAATGCTATACAGAATTATTTTCCTTCACATTATTCCAAGTGGGTTTGGGCTTGTAGCAGTGGAAAGAGGTGACTCAGACCCAGGATCCATGTTTGAAATGATCTCTGTTGGTCTTTGGGGAAGTAAACAACTTGAGATTTGTCTTTCAGATCCAATGTGGCATAATAGGACACATCTTTGATATAAGGGGATAGTAACATTATTATTCTTTTTAAAAGCTACAGATTGATGATGTACAAGCTATGCTAGTGTATATAAACTCTGTTTTAGCCCATGTATCCTTGCTGGTGCTCTCACCTGCTGGGTTGCTGGTTTCAAATCCTACCTCATTCTTTTATCAGTACTCTTGTTCTGGTCCAAAGACAGTGCTGATGAACCTCAGTACTGTCTCACTCTGTCAAGGAGGAGCTGTATCATGTGACTGCAAGGCTCTCTCTCCCAGTGACAGCAATGACTGTATCTGCAGTGAGTGTACACATGGTAAAACCAAGCATCCACTGGCTCATCATCCTGACCCACCACCATCCACTGGCCAATAACCCAAAGAGCCTGACCCACCACCACCATTGAGTCACTACTCTGCTCTCAACATCTTTCAGAACATGGTAGAAGAAGGCCTTGCCCTTTCACAAAAACCAAATGTCTCAGCTGTCCAAACAAGAGATGAAGTGCTTGGTTCAATGCTAGCACCTAGAAAGCTGACTGCAAACCCTAGGTTTACTGCACAGCCTGTCCATCTTCACAAGGTCACCCAAAGAGTAAGATTATAATTTATTTCTTGTCACATAATGTACAGTTTTTATAGTGGCAAGCATTGGCTCCATCTGTGATGAGAGGTGGTGTCACATGTTGTGATGCTATCACTGCACCCACTAGACTTTTTCATGTCCAGTCCATTGTGATTAACATTGGTGGAATAGATGTACATATGCCTTCCACTCAATAACTTGGTAGATTTGCTTATTGTAGGTGCCTATGTACTGTACATAGTTTATAGCTTGAAGGAAATCTCTTGCAGCTAAAGCTCCTCATGAATGGATAGCCACAGTTTTATGCTTGGTCCAGGTAGGAACAAGCATAGACTCAAAGAACTTTTAGAATATAGGGTCAAGGGTCCAAGGTAACAATAAGGGACTTGCCACATGGGGTTAAGGGTTCTGCCTGCTAGGATATATAGCAAGTGGTTTGAAGGTAGTCTGCCTACCAAAGAGATAGCAGCAAGTTATGATGAGGGGAGCGAAGGGAACAAGGTAGAATTGAGCAGGACTAAGCTAGGGTACAAGGGATGAAGTACCTAGGCTTATATACTGTGCCATGGAAAGCCATAGAAGGTTGTAGAACAACTATGACTAAGCAAAGAAGGTTCAAAAAGAAAGAGAAGCAAAGATAACAAAGATAAAGGTGTGCAATGAACATGTTGTATGTTCTAGAGCATTCTATTGAAGTAGAAGCATTGGGTTATGCTGATGATAACAAGCACAAGTGACAAAGAGAAAAGAATAGGGGCAAATCATAACATTACCCCTGGAGTACATTTGAAACTACAGTGAGAAACAAAGAGGCAAAGAAAAGAACACAAACTAGAGGTCCATGCAGTGATCACCATCAGGGGAACCAGTCACGTTGGCATAAGCAGAGGTGTTGTAGTCAGGGTATTCCCATTCTTTATCAACATCCCAAGATCCTTCAGCAGGCATGCCAGAAAGATGACAAAGTTCAGTGTTAGAATGAGAGAGACGTTGGCGATGATGATGTCTGGAAGGAGGGGGAATGGGGAGGGGTGTATGTGGGATCAGGGGAGAGGAGAGACATTGTGTGAGGGAGCAAGTGGAAGTGGAGGAAAAGGCACAAGACCTGTGAGATCCTTGAGATGAATGGGAGGAAAACAATGATGAGGAGGGTATGAGAGGGGCTGGGGAATGACAACAAAGAAGAGGGCATTGGTAGGCAGAGTGACCTGGGGTGTGTTGGTTGCAATGAGGGCACTGATAATAGATGCAGTTAGCCCTAATGTGGGAGAGGCAATGGCAATGAAAACAAGCCTTGTTATACGAGGGATGGGTCTCTGGAAGGGGGTGGCTCCTTTCTCCATTCCAAGCTACCTCGGTTCATTTGATGGAGGCTAATTTCTCAGGAGTCAGGGGTTCACTGGAAGCCTCAGGGGATCATTTGTTAGGGTTAGATCTCATATTAAGATACTCCATGTAGTGCTGAATGTTAGATGTCAATGTGTCCATCTCCAGCTGGTGCATGGCAGAAATGACAAGGTCCTGGAGGGTATGATGGGTCTCAAGGATGCAGCAAGAGTGGTGCATACAGATGGTGTCATTGGCAATGAGGTCTGCATGGGAATGAAGATAAAAGAGTTTGTAGTAGATGCGAAAGAGGGAACAAAGAGGGGATGAGGGTTCTAAATGGTTTTGAAGGGAAATACAAAGGTTAGGATTATCAAGGAACATAAGCATACATCCTTGTTGAACTGAAGAGAAAGGGTTACAGCATATATGAGAAGCAAAGGGAGGAGGATTGACGACAGGTTTGGTGGTGATGGGGGAGGGAGGCCACAGACCATCCCAGGTGTGATTCAAGGTTTCGAGACAGGGGAGTTCAGGAGGCAGGTTCCAGCCTGCATTGGCTTTGACAGAGGAGGAGCAACTAGGGGAGATGTTGGCCATTGTGACATGATGATGATGGGGGAGAGGATGGAGGGAAAACAGAGGGTTGAAGGCTCTTATAGTCTGAGAGGATTTCCTTGGCATGTTTGAACTCCAATTCTGAAAGCCAAGAGTCTTCTTCAGCCGAATATCCTTTCCATCAGATTAGGAAGTGGTGATTATTTGAAGTTCTCTTGTGTTGGATCACTTTTTCCATCTCATACTCTTCTTCTCTGTTAATAAGGTCAGGTGGGGGAGAAGGGAAGTTCAGGCCATGTACATCATTTTTGCGATAGGGTGATAAGAGGGAAGCATGGAATGTGTTGTGAATTTTC
Source organism: Heimioporus retisporus (assembly GCA_038090495.1). NCBI lineage: Eukaryota > Fungi > Basidiomycota > Agaricomycetes > Boletales > Boletaceae > Heimioporus > Heimioporus retisporus. Next base: position 24,606 of record JBBPMV010000010.1, on the reverse strand, counting down.
CAGGTGCAAGGAAGATGGAGTTTGTAAACAAGTGGAGACAGCACCTGGACAATGGTAAAGGGTCCTTCTTGCTTGGGAGTGAACTTCAGATGGGAGATAAGGCATTTCAGATTGCAGGCTTCTAGCCAAACCTTGTTGTCTTTATGAAAGGGGGTAAATTTTCCATGAGAGTGGGCCTTCATGACTTGTCTAGCAAGTTCATGGGCAGCTAGAGCTTCATCTCAAGTGGCAGAGAAGGTTTTTAGTCATTCTTCAACTGCAGGGAGGTTGGATTCAGCAATGACAGTGGGGAGGGGGTGAGGTTCAAAGCCATAAGTGAGGAAGAAGGGAGATTTGCTAGTGACAGAATGAGGGCGGTGGTTGTGGGTGCATTTAGCATGAGAGATCATCTGAGACCATATGGAAGGGGAATTGCCACAGAAGATATGGAGATAGGTTTTGACTTCTTGGTTGACACATTCCATTTCTCCATTGGATTGAGGGTGATAGGGAGTGGAGAGGGAGAGGTCATATCTGAGGAGTCATCCGAGTTCTTTGGCAAAGGCAGAGGTGAATTGAGGACCACGATCTGAGATAATTTTGTCATATAAGCCAAACTGAGTATAAACCTTGTGGAAAAAGAGGGAGGCAATCCCTTCAGCAGAGACAGTTTTCTTCATAGGGCAGAGAATCACCCCCTTAGTAAGCCCATGGTCTACCACAACCAAAAGACTGTCAAAGCCATCAGAGAGGGAAAGATCTGTGATCAAATCACAAGAAACCTGTTGAAAAGGATGAGAGCAAGACGAGGAGATGGGGCAGAGGGGAGGGATGGTGGGGTGGGTGTTCACCTTGGCTGACTGGCAGGAGGTGTTGGCCATTCTCGAATACCATTGAGTTTGACTGGATCCATGGCAAGTTCATCTGGAAAAATGATCATGCCCAAGTATTCAACCTTGGAGGCTACAAACTTGCACTTCTTGAGCTTAAGATGGAGGTCAAGTTCCTGCATCTGTTGTAGAACCAGTTTGGTGCGTTCCTCATGGGTCTTAGGGTCAGGGGAGAAGATAAGGAGGTTGTCCATGTAGATGATGAGCCATCCTTTGGCGATCATATCTCTGAATGAGTCATTCATGAATTGTTGCAAAGTGGCAGGGGAGTTACAAAGTCCAAAGAACATGATGGTGGGTTTGAAGAGACCTTTGTGGGTGATGAAGGCTGCTTTCCATTGGTGTCCATCTTTGATTCAAATATTGTTATATCCCCATCAAATGTTGAACTTAGTGAAAACTTTGGCCCCTTTGAGCTTGTTGATGAGATTGGAGATGAGAGGGAGGGGGTAGGCATCTCGGATGTATGTTCATTGACATATTGGTAATCCTGGCAGGGGCGGAGACCACCATCCTTCTTTTTGACAAAGAAGGGAGTGGCTTGGGGGGGTTTGAAGGATGGATTTTTCCTGTGGCAAGGTTTTTGTCAAGGAAGGCCTCAGTAGCTGCCTTTTCATCAGGGGAGAGAGGGTAGAGTTTGCTGATCTTGGGGGAGAAGGATTTGTCAAGGTTGATCTCATGGTCATAAGGTCAGCTGGGGGGAACATGGTTGGTTGCTTCCTTCAAGAAGACAGAGGCAAAGTTGGTGTATTCTGGGGGGAGCACTGGTTTGGGTTTTGCCTTCTCAGCAGCCATAGCAAGTTCAGTGGCAGTAGTGAGTTTGGCAATAGTGATGTTTGGGACAGAGCAAGAGCCATATTGGATGATCTGTTGGATGACCCAAATGTCATGGTTGCGAAGGAGATGTTGTTGTTGTGTCTCCTTCTGCATGTAATCGAAGAGTTGTCCGTCCCAGATGGTATTGATGTTGACATGACAAGGGGGTTGAGGAGTAGAGGCCACAGGGTCGGAGGGGGGGTCTGGTGTGTTTCTGATAGAGGTGATTGGATTGATCACATTCCAGAGGAATGGACAGCTCACGAGAGGTCCAGTTGATGGTAGGGTTGACTTCCTTGAGCCAAGGGAGTCCTAGGATGACATTTTCTTTTCCACAATTGAGGATATAGAAAGTGACTTGGTGAGTCATAGATCCAATGTGGACAAAGAGGGAGGTGGTGAAGCAAATTTGACCATTCTTGTTGGCAGATTGGTTGACATTGTTAACAGTGATGGGGGTTGTTAGTTTGGTCTTTGGGAGTTTGTGTTTTTGGACAAAGTTCCAGTCAATGCATGAGATTTGTGCTCCTGAGTCTATCAGAGCATGAGTACCAACAGCTTTCAAGTGTGAGGGTTCAACAATATGAACAGGAATTTGCATAGACTGTTTGGTTATTGACGATACAAGTACTGACACACAAGAAAAGGAGGGTCGTTGTGTTGGGGTACACCCTCCATCTAAAAATCCTCTCCTGGGATGGCGAAGGAAATCCGAGCCACAGTTTCTTCATCGTCATTGTCCTCAACTTCTCTTAGCTGGGGAACTTCTTTGACCTTCCTAACTTTCTTCTCCAAAGTCTTCTTCAGCCTAGGGTTACTTGAGAGGAAGATGGGGCATTCGCCGGAGAGATGACCAGTCTTTCAGCATGGGAAACATTGTCCTTCTGCAATGCATCATTGACGTTCTTTGGGGGTGAGTTTGCCAATCTTAATGGCATCAACATCCATGGCATTGGGGTCTTTCAAGGGGCAAGAGGAGGAGGAGGTGAATGAATGGTAGGTTGAGGAACCAGACTTGTTCCTTTTTGCAATATCTTCAGCTTTTCCCCATTGGGTGAGGAAATGAACAGCCTTGGAGTACCATTCATCAATTTTGGTGGGGATGGTATCCATGGACATGATGTGACGCATAAGGCAGACAGGGAGGGCTGTGGAAAAATATCTGATGAGGACATTCTTGTCCACGATCTCACTGATCTGGACTTTGTTGTGAAATTCTGAGATGAACGAAGTGAGTTCAGGAATGCCAGCATTGCCAGACATTCGTTGGGTGGAGAGCCATGTGATGGCTAAGGCTCAGATGTCATGGTGTTCAAAGGTGGTTCTAAATGAAGAGAGAAAATCGGAGAATTTTCCAAAGCCTACAGGAGTTCCTTTGGTGGTGTCAAGGGCAAGGGCTGCTTTGTGAAAAGAGGAGGCCCAGGTAAGAGCAGCTCCAGATTTCATATACAACAGGCAAAGGCAATCTTCTTTGCCTCGGTGTTGTATACTTCCTCATTGATGAGGAGATAGGTCTGGACAGAGTCCAACCAGATGGTAGCCTTGGTGTAATCGCCATTGAAGGTATCAGGAGAGCTGATGTGAAATTCAACTGGTTTTGAGAGCATAGACATGGTAGGGGGAGGTGCAAACGGTGGGAGAGGTTGGGTAGAGGTGAAAGTGTGGACAAGGGAAGGAGGGGCAGGGGTGGGGTGGAGCACTTGGAAGGGGAATAGAGGGGGGTGAGAAGTGGTTGGGGTGGGGGAGGGTGGTGTGGGATTTCTAGGGATGTGAAGCGCTGAGGAAAGTTGGTGGGCGAGGTCGACATCCTCCTGTTGCTCAGCAGCAGTGGGAAGGGTGGTGTCTGGATCTAGGTGGGATTGTTCAGAGAGGGAAGATGAAGAGGATGAAGTTTCTGAGGGGAGTTCTACTGTGGTGAGCTTGTGTGTACCACACAGAGCCCATTCTCTGTGGGAGGGGGTTCTAGGAGGAATGGTGGAGGATCTATAACATTGATAGTCCTAAACAAGCAGCTTAGTCCTTTTGTTACACTTGGTCCAGGTAGGAATGAGTGTAGACTCAAAGAACCTTTAGAATATAGGGTCAAGGATCCGAGGTAACGATAAGGGACTTGCCACACAGGGTCAAGGGTTCTGCCTGCTAGGATGTATAGCAGGTGGTTTGAAGGTAGTTTGCCTACCAAAGAGGTAGCAGCGAGTTATGATAAGGGGAGTGAAGGAAACAAGGTAGAATTGGGCAGGACTAAGCTAGGGTACAAGGGACGAAGTACCTAGGCTTATATACTGCACCATGGAAAGCCATAGAAGGTTGTAGAACAACTATGACCAAGTGAAGAAGGTTCAAAAAGAAAGAGAAGCAAAGATAACAAAGATAAAGGTATGCAACGAACATGTTGTATGTTCTAGAGCACTCTATCAAAGTAGAAGCATCAGGTTATGCTGATGATGACAAGCACAAGTGACAAAGAGAAAAGAATAGGGGCAAATCATAACACACAGCTGATGTGTCAAACTTGAAGAATCACAGATGTTATATCATTGGAGAGGTGGGTCAAGGGATTCTAATCTATACCTCAATGGCCTTCAATAAGGTTGATGTGCAGATGCAACACTGGTTCTCAAAGGTTTTTGCATATGTTGACTCACTGCATGATTCACAGTGTGAATGGACTGGTCATAGTCAAGCACAGCTCACTCAACACTCAGAGCCTCTGCCTCCTGAATGGTGTCTGCTTGTCAAGCAAGGTGCAACATTTGAGATATTGCAGATTGCCAAGCCAAACAATTTGATGCTCCTTGAGCATAAAGGTTGCAATAAAGTGGGTGTGGTGGACTGTTATTTCTGGTTTGGGAAGCACTCTTAGCTCTCATGTATGATTTTGTCTTGTCTGACTATTTTTCAGCAACATGAAGGACTACCCCTGATAAAGTCTACAAGGGCTGGAATATGACAAAGAAAATTATTGGCTTCCCAGCTGAAAGGGAGCTTAATAACAATGATCATAATGCCAACAACATAGGTTTTTTTTCCCATGATGATGGTATTGCCCAAGTCAAAGACAATATTGATAAACTTCTATCAAGCCCAATGTCAGTGTTAGATATCACTAATAGCAGTGACTACACCCATCCATGCAACAAAGGGAAAATGGCTGCCAAAACACCACCTTGTTGACAAGGTATGTTAACCCAACTGCTAGTATGCTTATACACCATGATCAAATTCATAAATAGGAAAGCAATCCCAGGCAATTCTTTCACTGAGCCCAGAATCTCCAATGTCAGTTATCTCAAAAAAGCTAAGAGATAGTACATCTCCATAACAAAGTGATGTGAAACCATGTTGACCCATCTTTCAGCATATAGCCAAGCTGTTCCACTTTTAAGTACTAGCAGCTCTTCTGCTCATAATTCTATAACTAGTACTGTTGAAGATGTCCACACCAGTAGCAATTTCCAGAAGCTTTGAGTATGAAATACTCCAAGATCAGCATGTTCAGCCACAAAGAAACACTTGGAAGGCAGCCAACATTGCTGTTGCATCATCATATTCTTTACCTAGCACTGCTGCATTCCAAGCTGACTACTTGTAGTACTTAGAATTTACATAGGTTTATCCAACTTCAAAACCACAGCAAGCTCATGAGAAACACAGCAAGATCACTTGAAAATGTGGTTAGATCACTAAACAACATGGCAGGATTACCTGAAAAACATGGTGTTTTCACTTTCTCAGTTTTTGACAGTGGACTCTAGGTGTATAGTAATTGTTACTCCTCAACATGTCAGTTTCTGACAATGGAGTCCAGCCTGCAATTGTAGCTAAATAACATATGTGTCCACCCTCCCAAGTGATATGCAGCCCAGAGGGTTTCTTGAGTGGTGTCACCAAGGTAGATAGGCCAGGCTTTGCAAGTGTTGTCACAGTTATTATCTTACCTTGACCTTGTTGTTTCTTTGGAGCCTAAGGAAGAGGAGAGCTAGCTCCTCACATGCTGGAAGTCATGTGGGATCCTCAACCCCTTGCACAAGGGGGTATTATGACATTTTTGTGATAAGTAAAGTATATTAAAAATGTCAAATACTAAAACTTTTGGGAGGTATTTTCCATACAATAAACATGTTAGATTAAATAACTTATTTTGTCAGAGCAAGAAAATGTGAAATTTTTCAGATGCATCTATATTATTTAAAAAGGAAATATTTTCACATCAAGAAAAGTAATAGGACACTCATTAAGTATTCATCAGGCACACAATGGGTACTTAGCAGACAGCAAACTGCCAATCCAATGGGCAAGGAGCATGAACATGGATACCAAGCACATCACTAAATACCCCTACACTTGACTTTTTCATGTTAGGTATTTTGATAGAGTTACATCTGGTAGTCAACCACAATTTGTCTACCAAAAGTCCAGTTGATGGTCAGCACCAGCACAAATATTGACTGGTCTTCAGTCAATGAATAGTGTTAGCAAATTAGGCTGAGATCCTCTTTAGTTCATGCATGCACTGGTACATTGTTTGGAAGCTAAGAGATTGAAGGTTTGAATATGACCTGGTAAAAATACCAAGAAATTCCAAATGATTACCATATGAATGGTGGTCCCCTCATTGTATATACCATCAATGCTGTATGCTTTGAGTACAGGACCCATGCAGACACTAAACATTAATGATGAAACTGTCCATAGTAAAACATGGACAAAGCAACAATGGGGCTCCTTAGGAGGTAAAGCTGAAAAGAATGAGATGATCAAATACTAATGGGTAACAAATTGACTGAAGCTGAGAGATGGCAAGCACTACATGGTGTACAACAGCATGGAGCATAACAACTCCACACCACAAGAAGCACCCTGCAGCAAACAACAGATAGTGATAGCAAATCTCCCTGATGTTGAACATTGGGAAGTAAAGAGAAGGCCAATGGTGACCACAACACCAACCAACTATTGTTTGACAAGTGCAATAATGATGAAGCTACCTACAGTAAACCACAGACAGTGATAATAGTTTTTGTTTCCCTGATGTTGAACATTGGAGAGCAAGGAAAAGGCCAAGTATAATGATGATAAAGCCACCTGCAGGAAACCATGGACAGTGATAGTGAATCTCCTTGATGTTCAACATCAAAAAGTGAAGGGAAGGCAGATAGATGGTGACCACAACACTAACTCTTATGGTCATTGATAGTGGTGGCAAGTCTTCCTGATATTCAACATTAGGGAGTAAGAAGAAAGTTGATAATGATTGCAACACTAACTCTAATTTACTCATTGTTTGGCTATGCATCCACAACTTACCATGTTTGGCAACTGCTCACCACCTTCTTGTTCATCTCCTACCAACATCATTGCCACCACTGTCTGTTTTGTGGTTTACTGTGGACAGTGTCTCCTGCTCTCTAGTGTAATAATGGCAAGTCTCCTGGATGTTGAACATCAGTGAGCAAAGGGGAGGTCATGATGGTGGTTGCAATAACATCAACTCTAATGGACTTTGTTTGGTTGTGCATTCACAACTTACCATGTTTGGCAATTGCTCACCACTTGCTCATTCATCTCCCACCATCAACATTGTTGTCACTACTGTCTGTGGTTTACCATGGTCAGTGTCTTTTACTCTCTGTGGTTTACTGCAGAGAGCAGCAACATATACATGGCAAGATCCTCCCACACTGCAGTTGCTGTCTGTGGTTTACTGTGGGTAGCTTCATTGTTATCATCTGTAGTGTGTAGGTTGTTAGACTACAAGGTGTTGTACACCTTGCAGCCTTTTTTGCTGTCTGGCTCATCAAATCTCAACTTTATCCCTGTTATAGCATCACCACCATCACCTGTTAGTATCTGATCTTGTTCCCTTTCAGCTTCACTATCCAGAGAGGCTCACTGTCACTGTCTGTGGTTTACTGTGGGTAGCTTCATTGTTATCATCTCCAGTGCACAGCCATTAGACCTCATGGTGTTGTACACTATGCATTCTTCCTCATGGTCTACCCAGCTTGTCAAGTCTTGACTATATGCCTGTATGTAGTGTTGCCACCATCATCTGTTAGTATCTGATCTTGTTCCTTTCCAGCTTTATGATCTCCCCTGATCCATGTCATTGTGGCCACTACAACCACACTTGGCCTGCTTACTCATTTTAGTGGTTACAGCATACACTTGCCCATTTTATTCAGAAGTGGTAAGAACAATCATCTCTGATGTTCAACATTGCAGTTTTACATTAGGTTTGTAGTTCAAGATAACTATTTTTCTGTGTTGTGCCTCCTCAATACATATATACATAGATCATCTTTCAATGAACACTGTACCACTGGTGTATCCATTCCCAGCATTAATGACATCACAGCAAACTTAACTCAATTAATTATCTCCCATGGACTCTGGCAGCAATGACATCCTGAAGTAGATGGTCCCTCCCTTGCTACTTCTAATACCTTGAATGCTTTAGAGATGCATACTCTACACTTGCACACTCCACCTCCTGATCATGACCATCAATCTCTTTCAAATGCTGCTTTCAATATCTCCAATAGAAAATGTAACCAGTATTTGGCTGCTGTGCACATGCACCTAAATGTGATCAAATCCCATCTAAATGCCCTCCTCTTTTCATCTGGGAAAGACAATCCATTCACACCATCACTACAACAAGAGGAAGCCCTCACTCTCAAAGGGGCCTTGAAGAATATCAATCACTGTAAACACTTGGTCCAGGATCATAAACAAAATCCACTCAAAGTTGTTGGAGAAGTACTCTCATCTACCACTATGGAGAACACAGCTGGGTGGCCCCAAGCTTGGTATCCAATATAATTGAGGTATGCACACACTGCATCTCTCATCATTGGCTTTACTAATTTGACTTTCTAGACCATTATTATGATCACCCTGTTGACAGCTGTGATAAGGTTGCCCAAGTCTCCATATTTCTTGAAGTACTCCATGCCATTATCCTTGGTGTTAGTTGGCATACATTTGATTGATCATGGGTCTTATTTGATTAATTTTGCAACTGATGTTTCTGAATCCAGCAAATGGATACATGTCTATTATTGGTGAAAATATCATGGCACAGATTCCACATACTATCCAGGGTGCCATGTCTCACTTTAATTTGCAGCACTGAACCACTATGTTTGCTACCTGTCCATCTTGCAACTTCATTCACAGGCCTGCATTCCAACCTGACTCAGCTACCCCCAAGTATCCAGCTAACTGCCACCATAAGCTGAAGCCATGGCTCCCTGTATGCAATGAACCCCTTCTACCACTGGATCATAACCCACCTACCAATATTCAAGATGTTTGGGATGGGGGATTCTTGAGGTCTTTCAAAGGTCCTCTTCCAAACACTCTTTTTATTGACAGACAGAAAGAATGCCATCTTGCATTCTCACTGAATGTTGATTGTTTCAAAGTGGAGTGTGTGTGTGTAGGGTGTGGCTACTCCATGTGGTGTAATCTCTTGTGCCTGTCTCAACCTTCTATTGGATATTCACCAGAAGCCTGAGAACATGTACCTTGCAGGCATTGTCTCTGGCCCAAACAAGCCCTATAGTGATCAGCTCAATCATTTCCTTGATCCCCTCATCAACAATATGGTAGACAGTTGGGATCATGGGATCTATTTTAGCCATACAGCATTTCATCCCACAAGTCAAGTTTTCAGATCTGGAGTAGTCTGTGTTGTCTGTGACCTCCCTGGAGCTCAAAAAACTACACACTAACTTTACATTCAAGCTACTTCTACTGTGGCATCTGCCATTGCAAAGATCTTAAGACTCTTGGCAGAATTGATTTCAACTTAGATTATTGGCAACTATAGGATAAAGATGTGTTGTGACACCAAGCAATGGCATACAGTACAAGAATGTGTGCTCAGCAATCAAACAAAACAAACTTTTCACAATAAATGGTGTGCACTGGTTGCCACTTTAGAAGCTACCATATTGGGATCCAGTGTGCCAGCTGGTAGTCAATGTCATGCACTGTATCCTTGAAGGCATTACTAGTTTTTGTGTCCACAATATCCTCTCCCCTACTATGACTACTGCCAGCACTCCTATTGTTACACCACTAGCATTCATGCACAAATTTCAATCCTCTGATCCCAATACAACTGGTATATCAACTACAATAGTTAAGCAGGTGAAAAGTATCCATGTGCTACTTACTTCCTCTGTGTTTGTAGCCAAAGATCTGGGCTGTGAACCCACCATGACCAGCCAGATATCCAAAGCTAAGTGGGTCAACACACACATTGGATGGGTAAGGATCTTGCTGACTAGGTGAAAGTGTCTGACCTTGATTCTCTCAACATATACTCAAACCCTTGACCACCAATTCACAACCAATTAAATATGGCGCACACAAGGTTATGGAATGTAGTATGTAATAAGCTCCACACAAACTCCTTCCTGGCTGTGGGGTTTCCAAAAAACTTTGGATCACCAAGTGCTGGTAGTCTGAAGGCAGATGAATGGTGCACAATCCTCATGGTTTACCCTATCCCTTGCACTTGTAAGCTTGTGAGGAGATGGCACAAATCTATGAGTCTAAAGCAATCATGCTCCAATATTAGGATGCATTAGACCACACCATGGCTCTTGTTTCTGCAATCTCATGTACTTGATCAAGGACCCACAAGCATGCCTTTGCATATTGCACCTCCATGGGCACCTGGCTTTCAGAACTGAAGACTATACACCCTTCTGCTCCCTATCACACAAATGGTCATATGGCAATTCATGTCCACCAAGCTGCCAATGAATAACAAATTTGGTGATGCCTATTCCCCTCATCAAGTCACCAACACAAATAATATTGATTATGCAGGCCACTTAAAAATCAACCATTCCTTCTTCTTATATCCAAAGTACACAACTAAAGGCATGTGTTACAATTTGCCCCTATTCTTTTCCCTCGATCACTTGTGTTTGTCATCATCAGCTTAACCCAATACTTCTACTTCAATAGAGTGCTCCAAAACATACAACGTGTTCGTCGCACACCCTTATCTTTGTTATCTTTGCTTTTGTTTCTTTTCAAACCTTCTTCACTTAGTCATAGTTGTTCCATAACATTCTATGACCTTCCACTGCGCAGTATATAAGCCTAGGTACTTCGTCCCTTGTACTCTAGCTTAGTTCTGCTCAATCTTACCTCGTTCCCCTTTGTCCCCTCATCACAACTCGCTGCTACCCCTTTGGTAGGCAGACTTACCTTTGAACCACCTGCTACACGTCCTAGCAGGCAGAACCCTTGACCCTAGTGGCAAGTCCCTCGTCGCTACCTTGAACCCTTGACCCTACATTCTAGTTCTTTGAGCCTACACTCATTCCTACCTGGACCAAGCATAACAAAAGAACTAAGCTCTACATTTTAGGACTATCACTGTTATAGATCCTTCACCATTCCTCCCAGGTCCACCTCAGCTTTAGAATGAGCCCTATTGCATTTGCATAGGCTCAGCACCACAGAACTCCCCTCTGACACTTCGTCTTCATCGTCCTCCCCCTCCGAAACACCCCAAGACCCAGACACCACCCTTCCCACCGTTGCTGAACAATAGGAAGACATCGACCTTGCCCACCAGCTCTCCTCAGCACTTCACATCCCCAGAATTCCCACGCCACCCTCTCCCACCCCAACCACCTCTCATCCCCCTCTATTTCCCTTCTAAGTGTCTCATTCTATCCCTGCCCCTCCCCCTCTTACCCATACCTTCGCCTCTACCCTACCCCTCCCACCATTCGCACCCCCTCCCACAATGTCCACTCTCTCGAAACCAGTCAAACTTCACATCAGCTCCCCTGACACCTTCGATGGTGATTACACCAAGGCAACCATCTGGTTGGACTCTGTCCAGACCTACCTCCTCATCAATGAAGAGGTTTACAACACTGAGGCAAAGAAAATCGCCTTTGCCCTGTCCTACATGAAATCAGGGGCCACTCTTACTTGGGCTTCCTCTTTTCACAAAGCCACCCTTACCCCCGACGCTAGTGGAAAACCAGTAGGTTTTGGGAAGTTCTCCGACTTCCTCTCTTCCTTTAGAACCACCTTTGAACACCATGACACCCGAGCCTTAGCTATCACCTGGCTCTCCACTCAATGAATGACCGGCAATGCCGGCATCCCTGAACTCACTTCATTCATCTTGGAATTTCACAACAAAGTCCAGATCAGCGAGATCGTGGATGAGAACGTCCTTATTGGATATTTTCCCACAGCCCTCCCCATCCACCTTATGTGCTGCATCATGTCTATGGACACCATCCCTACCAAAATTGACGAATGGTACTCTAAGGCCATTCACTTCCTCACTCAATGGGGAAAAGCTGAAGATATCGCCAAGAGGAACAAATCTGGTTCTTCTACCTACCACTTGTTCACCACCTTCTCCTGCCCCTCGAAAGACCCCGATGCCATGGATGTTGATGCCATCAAACTTGGGAAACTCACCCTTGAAGAACATCACCGATGCATTGCAGAAGGACGCTGCTTCTGATGCTGAAAACCTGGTCACCTTTCTAATGAGTGCCCTGGATCCAACAACTCTAGGCCAAAGAAGACTTCGGAGGAAAGGTTAGAAAGGTCAAGGAGGTTCCCCAGCTGAGAGAAGTTGAGGACAATGACAATGAAGAAACCGTGGCTCGAATTTCCTTCGCCATTCCAGGCGAGGATTTTTAGATGGAGGGCATACCCCAACGCAACAACCCTCCTTTTCTTGTGCATCTGTACTTGTATCGTTGATAACCAAACAGTCTATGCAAATCCTGTTCACATCATCGAACCCTTGCACTTGAAAACCGTTGGAACTTGTGCTCTGATCAATTCAGAAGCACAAATCTCATGCATTGACTGGGACTTTGTCCAAAAACACAAACTCCCTAAAACCAAACTTGCCACCCCCATCACCGTTAACAATGTTGACCAATCAGCCAACAAGAATGGTCAAATATGTTTCACTACCTCTCTCTTTGTCCGCATCGGATCTGTGGCTCACCAGGTCAACTTCTATGTCCTCAACTGTGGAAAAGAGAATGTCATCCTTGGGCTCCCATGGCTTAAGGAAGTTAATCCCACCATCAATTGGACCTCCCATGAACTATCTATCTCTCTGGAATCCGATCAATCTGATCATCTCTATCAGAAACACACCCACCCCCCTCCTCCAACTTCGACCTCCCCTACTCCTCGACCCCCCTGCCATGTCAATGTCAACACCGTCTGGGATGAATGTCTCTTTGATTATATGCAAAAGGAAACTCAGCAGCAACATCTTCTTTGAAACCACGATGTCCAAGTCATCCAATGGATCATCCGATGTGGCTCTTGCTTTGTCCCAAATGCCACCATCACCAAACTCACCACAGCCACTGAGCTCGCCATGGCTGCCGAGAAGGCAAAACCCAAACCTGTTCTTCCACAAGAATACACAGACTTTGCTTCTGTCTTTTCAAAAGAAGCAACTGACCATGTAACCCCAGCTGACCCTATGACCACAAGATTAATCTCAATGAATCTTTCACCCCAAAGATTGGCAAACTGTACCCCCTCTCTCCCGACAAAAAGGCAGCCACCGAAGCCTTTCTTGACAAAAACCTTGCAGCTGGAAAGATCCACCCATTGAACTCCCCCCAAGCTGCTCCCTTCTTCTTCGTCAAAAAGAAGGACGGAGGTCTCTGCCCCTGCCAAGACTACTGATATGTCAACGAACACACTGTTTGGGATGCCTACCCTCTCCCTCTTATCTCCGATCTTGTCGACAAACTCAAAGGAGCTAAGGTCTTCACCAAGTTCGATGTCTGCTGGGGCTACAACAATGTCCACATCAAGGATGAACACCAATGGAAAGCGGCCTTCATCACCCACAAAGGTCTCTTCGAACCCACCATCATGTTCTTCAGACTTTGCAACTCCCCTGCGATGTTCCAATGTTTCATGAACGACTCCTTTAGAGACATGATCACCGAAGGATGGCTCATCATTTACATGGATGACCTCCTTATCTTCTCTCCTGATGCCAAGACCCATGAGGAACGCACCAAATGCGTTCTACAATGTATGTAGGAGCTCGACCTTCATCTTAAGCTCGAGAAATGCAAATTTGCTGCCTCAGAAGTCGAATATCTGGGCATGATTGTTTGCCCAGATGAACTCGCCATGGATCCAGTCAAACTCGATGGCATTTGAGAATGGCCAACCCCCTCCAAAGTCAAGGATGTTCACTCCTTCCTTGGCTTTGCCAACTTCTACCGACATTTCATTCCCAACTACTCTAATGTTGCTCGCCCCCTCCTTGACCTCACCAAGAAGAACCAACCCTGGAACTGGTCTCCTTCTTGTCAAGACTCCTTCAATGAGCTGAAGAAGCTCTTTCTCTCCCAACCAATCCTCCACCTCCCCAACCCCACCTGACCCTTTGCCATCACCACTGATGCTTCTAAGTATGCCTCTGGAGGCGTTCTTCTTCAGACTGATGCCAATGGCGACTGGCATCCCTGCTCTTACTTGTCACAATCCTTCTCCCCTACAGAACGGAACTACAACATCTATGATCATGAACTCCTCACTGTCATCTGTGGTCTCAAAGCTTGGCGACATTATCTCCAAGGATCCCCCTTTCAGGTTCAGGTCTTTACAGATCACAAGAATCTAACCTACTTCCAACAACCCCAGAAGCTTAATCATCGACAGGCTCGATGGTTGCTTGACATCTCTGATTTTGACCTCCATCTCACCCATGTCCCCAGAACCTCCCTTGCCGCCCCTAATGCTCTCTCTTGCCGTCCTGACCTCCTCTCCACCACCGACAATGACAACAACAATGTCACCCCCCTGCCAGACTCCCTCTTTGTCAACATCATCAACATCGCCCTCCAAGAGAAGCTAGCCTCCTCCTCTGCCTCTGACCCCCTTGTGCTTGATGTGCTCCATGCTACCACTGGTGATGTCCCTGCTCGCTTTTGCTCCCAACTCTCAGACTGGCAATACGACACTGGCGTCCTCACCTATCAAGGCCGTGCCTACATACCTCCCGACCTGCGGAAATCCATTGTTGAGCGGCATCACATTCATTTTGCTGCAGGCCACCCTGGCTATCTCAAAACCTGCCAGCTCGTTGCCTCCAAGTTCTGGTGGCCTGGCCTCACCCAGTTCGTCTGCAAATATGTCAAGGGATGCACCTCCTGCCAGTTGGCCAAGGTGAACACCCACCCCACAGTCCCTCCTCTCTGCCCCATCTCCTCCTCCTGCTCTCACCCTTTTCAACAGGTTTCTTGTGACATGATCACGGACCTCCCCCTTTCTGATGGCTTTGACAGTCTTTTGGTCGTGGTAGACCATGGGCTTACTAAGGGGGTGATTCTCTGTCCAACGAAGAAGTCTGTCTCTGCTGAAGGGATTGCCTCCCTCTTTTTCCACAAGGTTTACACTTGGTTCGGCCTCTATGACAAAATCATCTCAGATTGTGGTCCCCAGTTCGCCTCTGCCTTCACCAAAGAACTTGGACGACTCCTTGGATACAACCTCTCTCTCTCCACTGCCTACCACCCTCAATCCGATGGAGAAACAGAACGTGTCAACCAAGAAGTCAAGACCTATCTCCACATCTTCTGCGGCAACTCTCTTTCCACATGGTCCCAGATGATCTCCCATGCTGAATTCGCCCACAACCACCACCCTCACTCCGTCACTGGCAAATCCCCCTTCTTCCTCACCTACGGTTTTAAACCTCGTCCCCTCCCCACTGTCATTGTTGAATCCAACCTCCCAGCAGTTGAAGAACGACTGAAGGCCCTCTCTGCCGCTCAAGACGAAGCTCTGGCAGCCCATGAACTTGCTAGACAAGTCATGAAAGCTCGCTCTCACGGTAAATTTATTCCCTTCCGTAAAGGTGACAAGGTTTGGCTAGAAGCCCACAACCTGAAATGCCTTATCTCCCACCTGAAGTTCACCCCCAAGCAGGAAGGACCCTTTACCATCGTCCAGGTGCTATCTCCACTTGTTTACAAACTCCGTCTTCCTCATACCTGGAAAATTCACAACACGTTCCACACTTCCCTCTTATCACCCTATCGCAAAAACGATGTACACAGCCCGAACTTCCCTTCTCCTCCCCCTGACCTCATCAATGGAGAAGAAGAGTATGAGATGGAAAAGGTGATCTGACACAAGGGAACCCTGAACAACCAACGCTTCTTGATCCGATGGAAAGGACACTCAGCTGAAGAAGACTCTTGGCTTCTGGAATCGGAGTTCAAACATGCCAAGGAAATCCTCTTGGACTATAAGAAGCTCCACCCCTCCATTTTCCCTCCATCCTCTTGCTCACCATCATCCCATCACAATGCCCAACATCTCCCCTAGTTGCTCTTCCTCCACCGAAGTGGATGCTGGCTGGAACCCGCCTCCCAAACTCCCTCGTCTCGAAACCTTAGACCATGCCTGGGATGGTCTGTGGCCTCCCTCTCCCATTACTACTGAACCTGTTGTCAACCCACCTCATTTTGCCTCTCGACTTCGTTACGACCCTTTCTCTTCCATTCAACAGGGACGTATACTTTCATTTCTTGATAATTCTAACCTTTATATCGCCCTCCGAAATCACTTAGACCCCTCCTCTCCCCTTTACTCTCTCTTTCGTATATACATCGAACTTTCACACCTTCACTCCCATGCTGACCTCATTGCCGATGACACCACCTGTATGCACCATGCCTTCCGCATCACCGAAACCCACCATACCATCCAAGAGCTTGTTATATCCACCATGCACCAGTTGGAAATGGATGACCTGACCTCAGATATCCAACGCTACGTGGAACATCTGAATACGAGATCTAACACTGACAAGCAATCCCCCGAGGCCTCTAGTGCCCCCCTGACCCTTGAGGAACTTGCTTCCATTGAGTGGATGGAAGTAGCATGGGAAGGTGAAAGGAACCGCCCTCTACCAGAGACCCACCCCCTCTATAACAGCGCATGTTTTCATTGCCACCACCTCTTGCACATCCGGGCTAACTGTGTCTATTACCATTGCCGTCACTGCAACTGACACGCCCCAGGTCATTCAGCATATCAATGTCCCCTCCTCCGTCACTGGTCTCCTGCCCCCCTTGTCCCCTCCTCGTCTTCCTCCTCATCTCGATCCTCTCGTCATTCTCACAGATCTCATACTTCCTCATCTTCCACTTCCACTCGCCCCCTTGCCCAGCGTCTCTCGTCCCCTCTGGTCCCTCATACTCATCTCCCCATTCCTCCTCCCTCCGGTCGCCATCATCAACAACGTCTTCCTCACTCCAACGCTGAACTTCGTCATCTCTCAGGTATGCCTGCAGACGGATCTCTCGATGTCGATGAAGAATGGGGATACCCCAACTACAATGCTTCCGCTTATGCCAACATGACAGGCTCCCCTGGCAGTGATCGCTGCATGGACCTCTAGTTCATTCTTTTCTCTCATCTTTTGTTTCTCACTGCAGTTTCGAATGTACTCCGGGGGTAATGTTATGATTCACCCCTATTCTTTTCCCTCAATCACTTGTGTTTGTCATCATTGGCTTAACCCGATACTTCTACTTCAATAGAGTGCTCTAGAACATACAATGTGTTCGTCGCACACCCTTATCTTTGTTATCTTTGCTTTTGTTGCTTTTCAAACCTTCTTTGCTTAGTCATAGTTGTTCCATAACATTCTATGACCTTCCACTGCGCAGTATATAAGCCTAGGTACTTCGTCCCTTGTACTCTAGCTTAGTTCTGCTCAATCTTACCTTGTTCCCCTTCATCCCCTCATCATAACTCACTGCTACCCCTTTGGTAGGCAGACTTACCTTCAAACCACCTGCTACATGTCCTAGCAGGCAGAACCCTTGACCCTAGTGGCAAGTCCCTCATCGCTACCTCAAACCCTTGACCCTACGTTCTAGTTCTTTGAGCCTACACTCATTCCTACCTGGACCAAGTGTAACAGCATGGTTGGCCTGCAAAGACTTTCCACCTACAATCAAAGAGTGTCAAACTATTTTGCAAGGCCTTTACCAATCCTAAGCATAGTGAGACAGCAAAATGTCTTTCTCATGCTAAGCCCTGTTCTTCCCCTGCTGATCTCTATGTGCTACTTCCACAGTGTAATGTCATGCTGCACACATCCTTTTCCTTCAATGGGGCTAGGATATACCAAAAAATCTACACATATTGGCAATAGTCTTATCATCTACCACATCAATGGCAACACTAGTCTTCTGGTAGTCCCAGAATCCATTAAGTATATATTTGGGATCAACAACAAGCCATCTTTTGCAGTTGAGCACCAATGTGTTACACCAGCAGATACCCTTGACCCTTTTTGTCACTATCCCCACTTTTATCAGAAACCCTTGTTGGCACACTATATACAATAGAGATTTGCCTCAGGCCTTGTTGTGATTTTGACCATGTTCCAGGTGAGACCTGTCCTTTTCTGCTCATGCCTTTTGTGGATTTATAAATGTAGCTAATTCAGGATTAGTATTTATGAAGGTATTGTGAAGCATTATTGTTTATTGACTGTTATTGTCTGACATTGCCAGGTGGGTGATCAGGTGGTTGTCAGGCCTATGATTATGGTTATAGATACATAAGCAAATTGTATGACATTTTCTCAATCAACATGGACCCTCAGATACCCTTCATTAATGGTTGTACTCCTGGGCATCTGGACCTATCACAGCCTGGCCAGATTCCACAAGCTTTTTTTTATATCTTATAACCCACTTACCGCTTCAACTCATAACAATCCAGCCACTGGATCTTCAATATCTCAGTACATCATCATTGAAGTGCAGCCAAATGAAACCACAAGCTGGAAATTCATTCCAAATGATATTTCATTGCCCATGAGCTGCCAATGTGCCTTGCTGATATCCTGGATTGGAATTCCAAGAAGTTGTTTGAACCCAGTGTTGAAAAATTCACAGATGTGGCAGTTGACAGCAATGTTGACAAGATTTGCTGGATGGAATAGATAGATATTAGCTCATATTGTATTAATGACAAACTTGAGTGTCTCTTTATATTGGTACTTCATGCAGAATGCAAGGAAGTCTACAAGCTCCTCCATACTGTAGCCATTAGTCGGACAGAGCCTATACACCCCCTTATTAACCATCCTTGTAAAATAATCTTGACATACCTTCCAAAATTATGTCCAATGAACATATTGAACAAGTGTGTCATTATACCAACTAGTTGGAAGGGGTTCTCATCAGTCTTGCTTTAGGATTGCTGGCAGGCACCCCCAGCAAGAACATGTCACAGAAGATGGAGGAGTCTGCTACAAGAATGTCATTGAAAAGCTTGTATAATGTTGTTTCCACCTGTAGTATTGGTGTTAGTGCATTGAAAAACATAGATGGAGTGATATCACCAAAAAATTTGGTGTCTGCCATTGAAATAGAAATTGCTATGTTGGGTAGCTTTTATGGTGGTCATAGTTGACTGAGACACTGATGGAGAGCAAGAAATTTGCACTCAGTCACAGATGGTCAGTTACATTGATGGTCATGTTAGAATTACATATATGGAAATTTGATGACAAATATTGTATGCTATGACAAGTATCATAGTGGGGTCTGTGTAACTTGGGCAAGATGAAAAATAATCGCATAGTTTGACTCTGTGGGTCTTCAATCAAGTCAGACAAAGTAGAAAGTATAGTAATATTCACTTACCCCTTTCTTTGCTCAATTCTGGGTTGGCCAATAAGATACCCCTTTTAGGATGGTCTTATGCCACCTCTTGTAGTGCTGAAAACCAGTTTCCCAAATTCTAGTCAAGAGTGACTACATCAATCCCCCCTTGCTCAACACAGTTCTTGGCAGTGTCCAACCCTGGATATGCCCCAAGGCCTCCTCAATGTCAAAGTCCATCACTAACATGGTGTCATGTATATGAGTCATGCAACAGTAAATTACATCCTTGACTTGCCAGAGCCTGGTTTGGAGGAGCTCGTTGACATCCCCCACATTGCCTTTGCTGGTAGGATAGAGCATCTGTAAAGATTAAAATAGAGTTCAGGTTATTGATGGATACTAGCAGCAGACATACCCAGCATGCATATCCCTCAGGATCCAACTCATTTAAGTCAATTGAGGACCTGCTGGACCTGTGAGCCCAGATGTGAAGTTTGACATATCTGATTTGATCCACATATGGCCCTTGATCACCATGGGGTTGTATGGACTGGACATATCTCATTGTGATAATACCTGACCATTAGAAAGTAACTTCAAGTGCCTCATGTTGTGGGTAAGGTGCAATTTTCTCGCAGGAGGGTGGAAAGGCTGCAATTCTTTGATGAGTAGCTTTGAGACAACTAGTAAATTGGAGGAGTTAGGAATGAAGGAATGCAATTGCCCCATAACCTTGTCATCAATTTGAGAGAATGCAACTTCCATCACCCATAGTGTTCAAGTGGCTGCAATATCAGGATTAGGGGATACCACATCAATCAGGACCTGGAGATGGGGTGTGGCAGAAAATTCTATTGTGCTGGCAAAATCTGTGCTCTGCTCAAGGCACACTAAGATTGCAGAGTTGTATTTGATGGTATTGATAACAGCTTCAATAGATGAAGATATCAGGTTAATAAGGACTTGATGAGCTTCACTAGGCATTGTGATGGTGAGCTTTTTCTCAATGGGAAAATATGTCAATCTGTGATGAAGCTCACTGGTATCACACAATCAAATGTTGTGCAAAATACATACTTTGGCCTGTATGAATCATTGTCTCCTGTAACACTCAAAATGTAAGCATAATCCACAGTAGAAACACTTCCATATTATGCCAGCTATCAGCACTTTGCAGCCAATAGGATGAGAGATGTACTGAGATGTGATTTAATGGTTCAATGCAATGGATACCTTTGGGGATTTCCTGGCATTTACCTGAATAGGATTAAAGGATCATAGAAGTGATTCAATAAATACTGAAAACATAAATCTTACCATGCTTCACATAGGGAGGTATGTGAAGAGTAGGTGATTGCTTGTTGAAGGTACTGGCAACTAGTGGTGGAATCTGAGTGATAACACCTTTGGTATCTCATATAGGTGGAGATATGGCTATACAAGAAGAGTGAGACAGCTGTTTGGTGATGGCTGGTTTAGAGGAAAGCAAAGATAGTGGGTGGGACTGGCTGCAGAGTCTCTGGTGAAATGTGTCAACCAAGGTGAGGGAGACCTTTGAGTGCACCATAAGCCATCTGCTGCAGCAAAATGAGAGAGGCAGTACCATGCTTACTAAATGGCACACATGCATTCTACTCAAGGCAGGCCACATCACCAGCTCACCTCTTCTTGTTCAAGAACCTACCCATAAGCCAGCACCCCATTGGCTCTGAGTTAGGAGAATGGGTTGTGGGGATAACCAAATTATTTGCCAACATGTACAACACCATCTCACACTATCATACTAACCTTCAAACCAGGTCAGTCTGATGGTCATGTACATAACCCACTCACATGGAAGCTGGTTTGTCCCAGAGTGGATACAAGCATTGATGCTGCAAGTGGTCACAGGTTTCCCATCTGGTCACTGCAGTTGCCCTAAGAAGACAATAGACATCAATTACCTTCAAGAAGCTTTTGCCAGTTCTCATCATATAAAATTCACAGAACTTGCTGACATCCTAGGAGTTCACAGAAACACATTGCACACCTTTATGAAGCAACACAGGATAGAAAGGAAGTATAGCTACCTAAGTGATGCAAATCTAGATCAACTTGTCACACAATTCAAGAGCCAACAATCAGAGTCTGGAGTACAATACCTAATGGGATTTTTGAGACAATGTGGTGTTCACATACAGTATTGCCAAGCAATACAGTCACTTCATTGAGTGGACCATCTGGGTTAAGTTCTGTGTAATTGGGAAGTGAAAAGGCAATGAAAGTACTACATCAAGTGACCCAATGCTGTGGCATGTTGACAGTCACCACAAATTGATCTGGTGGGGCATTGTGATTCATGGTTTTGTTGACAGGTTCTGTTGAACTGTATGTTATTTTGGAAAGCCATTTTCAGGATTAATGGGTTGATAATTGTGGAGATCACTGGATTGTGAGCAAGCAACAACAACCTTTGAATACTGTCCTTCATTTATTCAAGCAAGCAATAGCAGACTTTGGTATGCCATTCCATGTGTGAGGAGACTGTGGTGGTGAAAATATTGATGTTACAACCTACATGATTGCAGAGAAGGGGCCACACTGAGCATTGTTTATTTAGGGCATGTAAGCAACCTACTTTGCATTCACATTGCTCTGTCTGCTGATATAGGGTTCACAACTATTACTGGCAGGTCCACAAGTAATACATGAATTGAGTGGCTCTGAATGGAACTTGGGACCCAATTTGTCAGGCACTGGTGAGCTTCTTTTGAACACATGCATATGCTTAATCTCCACAACCTGGCCCACTTGTGGATATTGTATGTGCTGTTCTTGAATGAGAGCAATCATGATTGCCAGGAATTCCAAGCCCAATGGAATCTCCATCTGATCAGTGGTCCTGATATGAATTGGAAGAGTCCCAAGGTAAGTTGACACTCACAATAAGACAATGTCTACTATTAATATGACATAGGATTTGCAACTACTAGGACAAACCTGCTTTGGAATCTACCAAGAAGATGATGAGCATGAGGATATCAATAAAGAGGTCATTGCTCAATCTATTTGTCAGCAACATCAGCAAATTCATGACACCACTAGTGTGCCATCAATTCAGAGCCCATTCAATGTCAACAAGTCCAAGTATTTATTATTCATCATGCTCAAGGAGTCAATTTTACAAAATGTGGTGCCAGACAGTTTTGGGCTAACCCCTACTAAATGGGAGTTGGATAGTTATCCAATTTAGGAGACAATTCATATTGGACATTACAGGTCCAAAACACTCCACATTGCTCTCTTGGAGGATATTTGGTATTCATGGGGCCAGGCATTAATTACCTTATCTTTTTTTCACACCAGACGCTGATTAGAACCTCTCTCATGCATGTATATAATGTGTCCTATTGAAAGGACCTGACTTCATGCTCCCTTTCCCTCAATGACTCACTCAACCCATCTTCAGTCTTGTGGCACCACTGTGCAGAGTTGCTATGTCTACCTCTGTGGTGCCTGCTGCCTTCTGTAGAGATGACAAAATGACTTGTGACTGTGAGGAATTCAGGCCAAAACAGGATGATAAAGTCTGCTGTGTCAAATGTAGTCATGGGATAACTAAGCATCCTGAAACTGACTTCTGAGACATAGCTGCAGCACCATTGCTACCTGCTCCATCAACTGAGAAAGATCCCTAGGAAATTTTCAAGGGTATCACCAGGACCACAGGTGCAGCTGATCCTAGCAAACTCTCCATGCAGACTGCCTGGGAGGAAGTCCTGTTGACACTCATGGTCACTAAGCAGCCTGGATATCAATAACTAGCTAAAGTACTTCCTTTCACACAGAAGGTTAGTATCTATACCTTTCTTTCTGCTATGATAGCATCCTGTCTAATAATATTAATTTTCTAGCCTATATTTTCAGCATCCAATTCCAGTGGCAGCTCAAAAAACACTATCATGGGGAAGTTGGGTTTGACTTCTGGCATGACCTTTCATGTCAGTTTGGTGGAAACTCTCATCTGTTGGCTTGACATGATTACATTACCAACTCTACACCTAAGCTTGAGATCTAACTTTAAGTTGGACCTCTGCAGAAACATGGCAACCTTAAGAAAACATTAAGCTTGTCAGAAAAAAATCCTCAAGATATCCAACTGATGAGGCATCATGGGACTTTCCTTGACCATGGCCTGTATGCAATCGACTGGTTATGGACCTATGACAGAGTGACACAGCAGCTCAAGGTCTGGTTTCCAAAGGTTTTTGATTACTTGGATGATGGACAACTTTGATAACCACCCCCATTCCATACTATGAAAAAGCACCCCACAACAATTTGACAATTGGAAGAAGACTATCCCCACTATGGTCAACCCTTTCATGCAATACATCTCACTTGTCCATGTACAGCCTGTCCCACCTCCAATCCATACAATATCCCTTTGTGCATGAGCATGTGCAATGAAGCAGACCACCCTCATCTGTTTGTATTTCAATTGTACACCACATCTACAATGCCATGTGATGTCACTAACATAAATCAGATTTTTGTAGCATCACTGTCCACATGTGCCCTTGAACTACTCTCCTTCAAGTCCTAGTACAGCATGGCCTATTCCCCACCACACCCTTACAGCTGCATCTCACAGTCTCTGTGCAGCTGTTATTATTCTACCATGCCTTGTTTGAACAATCATGTGATGCCATCAATACATTGGCCACTGCATTGAATTGCCATTACCTCCACTGAGGCTTTGACTCACAGGACATCAGGTAAATCCCATATCTTTACTTTGTTGTATGTATATCTGCAATGAAATTACCACAGGGAAAAACTGTGCAAGAACCCTTTTGACAAAGTTTGGGTCAGGCCATGCAATAGTATGATATGTTACAAGTGGAAATAGAGCACCAACGTGAGGCCAGTTTAGCCAATGCTTGGACAAGATACAGCAAAGTGCAACTTATTGATAAACAGTCTACATCAGGAAAATTTTGAGGTGCTGGTATTCCTAGATATATATAATCAGTCATAAATAAGTATGATGAATGTATATAAATGTTCTATGACATTTTCATTTACAAAGCATAATGAGATTGATTGGATAATGCTATATAGCTACTAGCAGATTTTGCAGAGAAGACAATTTTCATGGCAGCTTGACAATATTCTGATAATATTTATCATTTGCTGATCATTGTATGATTATTTCAATATCAATATCATAGCATCTGATATGAAATAAC
>JBBPMV010000009.1:37565-81803 GCA_038090495.1 Heimioporus retisporus | reverse complement strand
GGGCTATTGCTCACAAGGATTGGACCATAGAGGACTGGAAGAGGGTAATATGGTCAGATGAGACCAAAATTAATTGTCTAGGGTCAGATGGACATAAATGGGCATGGAAAAGGACAGGTGAGGGGCTTAGTGATAGGCTGGTTCAAGGAACCCTCAAGTTTGGAAGGGGTTCTTTGATAATGTGGGGCTGTATGACTTGGGAAGGGATTGGATTTGCCACAAAGATTAATGGCAGGATGGATGGGGACCTCTACCTCCAAATTTTGAGGGATGAGCTTCAGCAAATCTTGGAGCATTATGGTTTTCATCCTTCTGACACCATCTTCCAGTAAGACAATGATCCTAAGCATACCTGCAAAAGGGTCAAGGAATGGCTAGAAGAGCAGGATTTCAGGACTATGGATTGACCTGCACAGTCTCCTGACCTAAACCCCATTGAATATCTTTGGGGATGGCTGAAAAGGAGGCTTGCAGAGCATGAAAACTCCCCTAATGGGATTCATGAATTGTGGGATAGAGTTCAGGAGGAATGGGAAAAGATACCAGTGGAGGAGTGTCAGAAACTGATTGAAAGCAAGCCTAGGAGGGTCCAGGCAGTAATTAGGGCAAAAGGAGGTTATACCAAGTACTAATAATACCCAAATACCCTTGTCAATTCAAAAGCTCAAAAACTCTTTTCATGGTGTTGCTGTCTTAAAATATTCATATCTCCACAGCATGTGAACCAAATCACATGGCCCTGGGAGCGGTTTTGTAGCCGAGGGTATGGACTATCTAAGACCCCACCAAGGCTAAGCATGATTCCCACGACCTGTGGCAGTACACATCATGTACTGCAATTGTGGCAAACATGGAAAGGGTTTTTGAGCTCACTGTATTGGATGCAAGTCTCAACCTGTTTGTTTAATAAGCATGGTTCCTGGACCATGCATTGAGACCTTATTGCCATTAGCAACAGTTGCCATTCTAGTGTGAATACCAAGATTCACAAAATCATCCAAAAATGGTGATAGGTGGTCTGTACAGCCACTATCAATCATCCAATGGGTTTGCAAAAATTTGCTTGAAGCATTGTTAATGATTTTATCACCCTGGGCAGTTAGCCTGATATAGAAACGGAGGTATTCATTGGTCTCCTCATCATACACTACATCCTCATAATATTTACTACAGTCATCCTGTACTGCTTCGTTGTAATTATGAAATTGTGATTTAGTAAAGGAAGATGAAGTCTCAGGTACAGTACCCAGAACTACTCCATGATAAGATCTATTCGGTATGGCAACTTGATAGTCTTCTTGATTACCAACTGTGTGGTACATTGGATGAAGTGGAAAGTCTGTAGGAGGTGGACAAGAGGGTAAAGCATCAGATAAAGAAGAATTGAAATGAGAAGTGTTTGAAACAAGTCTGCCAAGTGAAAACATTTGCTTATCCTTTCCTTTCTTATTCTTTCTCCCTTTTGGTATTGGTGTCTTGTTCCTGGGAATGGTATTTTCAAAATGAGGTGTGATGTCTCGCTCGATCCAGGGTGGATATCCTGGTCTGTGGATCTCAACTGTCTCCTCCTGAATAGGAACTATCAGAGAGGGAGTTGGTGGAGAATAATAAGGGGAAGAATTTGATGGTCCTGTGCCTTCTGATGTTTCAGAGTGAGTTTGTACAGGGACAAAAGGACTGCAAGGATGCAATGTCCATACCAGTGTCAATCTGGATTGTTGCATCGGATGAACCTTCTTGCCACATGTCAGGGTTCTCACCTTCTGTTACCTCAAATCTCATGTGCACATCTTCTGGCACAACATTATTGGCCCAATCCATGCCTGCTTCTGTCCATTTCTCGTCAAAAGTGATGGTAGAAGCTTCATGGAGGTTTCCAAAGTAACTTTGATCAGTTTCATCAATGGTAACAGCATGTTCAAAGTTGTCACTGATGATCTCATGGGCTTTGGCTTTACCCTTCCCTTCATGTCTCATCCCTTAGGATGGTTTTGTCTCAAAGCAAATCCTTGACAATTGTGGCTAGCATTCAGATTGCCAAGATTGCGATATCTTGGAGGGAAAGCCTGCTGACCAGAATAGTCTATGCAGCCTCTTCCAGATTGAGTTCTGCTTCCTTGCTGTTTGGGACACCAAGAGTTAGATTTAGGTGGTCCTCGGCAAATAACATTGGTGTGAAATGCACCACTTACATTCTGATTCTGATTCTGTTCCACATTGTGGATCCTTGTAGACAAGGGTTGCCTTGATCTGTGGAGATTGATCTTGGAAAGGATTTTTCTGGAAATGTTGTCCGCTGTAAAGTTCATTGTTTGAACTGTTTTAGCAATGGTGGTACAGAATGCAGAGAAATCAGAAGGAAGTCAAGTGAGCAGGAACATAGCCTTGAATGAATCTGGTAGGTTGAGTCCAGCATTCATTATTTGCTCGAAAAGGGAAGTGATTTTATTGATATCCTCAGCAGCAGATTGGGTTCTGATGCTGGAAGCCATTGCTTGAGAAAAGAGATAAAACTGGCCAGAAAGGCCACAAGAGGCAAAAAGATTCACTAGCTTGTTCCAAAGGGTTTTTGCAAGCAAAGGTTTGTTGATGGCATAAGTAAAGTTTACGTGATGTAACAGGTGATTTCCAAGGGTTTGGGAGATGATCCCAATGATCCTCTTATCAATTGCTTCCCATTTGGTAGCATCAGTACCTGTATGATTCTTATGCTCATTAGTGTCCTCAACCCATCCCCATACCAATAAGGACTGTAGGATAGATTGGAT
This sequence comes from Heimioporus retisporus, assembly GCA_038090495.1. NCBI lineage: Eukaryota > Fungi > Basidiomycota > Agaricomycetes > Boletales > Boletaceae > Heimioporus > Heimioporus retisporus. The sequence continues at coordinate 79,035 of JBBPMV010000009.1, read as the reverse complement.
GCAAATCAACCACATGACATAGTTAGAGTGGCCAACAAGGGTTTGAACATGGGTAAGCAAGGTGTTGTCAACCTTGAAGTCTTTGGAGATGGGGATGGTCAAAGTCATGATGCTTTAGAGATATTGGTAGATATCTGCAAATGGAAATTTGTTAAACAAATGATCATATAAATAACCAATGAATGAAAAAGGAATAACTCTGGGTATTCCCAAAGGAATGGTTCCTTGAATTCCAATAGATGCTGCTCCAATCAGAGCCAATCCTATAACTCCAGTTTCAGACTCGGTGTGTATTGATGATGCAAGAGAAGGAGGTGGGTCTTGCAGTCCCATGCTTCTTCTCCTGATCCATTTCCTTTCCACTGCTTCTCTCTCTTTCTTTTCCCAGTACATTCTTTGCTCTAATTTTGTAAACAGCTCTCCTTCATCTCCTTTTGGTGTCCATCAAGAGGGCATAGGGTTTAGTGAGTTTCATTCAAAGGAGGTAAACTAGATGTAGTTGAAGTAATGGGGATTAGGAATGAGAGGGTAGAGTAATTGTCCTTCATGTTGTAAGTTTCGATTCATGTGTGTACAATACTGAATCAGAAGTTCTTCTGTACATGAACCACCAAGGTCTATGTCCCAGTCCAAGAACAGTTTATAGTAATCGTTATTGTACATATGTGTAATGGTTTCAGGATCCCAAAGGCCAATATGTTGGTACTGGAGGAGTGAGAAACTCTATGAATGTGCTGTCCAATTCAGCTATTTGTACAAACGCTCTAATACCCTCAGGTTTGGCATTGCTTCTTTCATCTCTTTTCACCCTCCACTGCAGCCTTGCTCTTGCCTCGAGTATAGGTACCTGAGAGAGTGTCTGCAACAACTCATCATCCATCTTCATCTAGCCAATTGGATTGAAGGTGGTGCTGTAAGTCATGTAAGCCTTTGTAGCAGGGATTGACATGTTTAATCTCGATGTCAAAGTGAAACCAAGTCACTAAGTCTGTTACTGCATTAAAGTCCCTAATACCAATCCCATTCTCCCTGTGGAATTCATAGTTACTGGGCTGTTCTGCTGCAAAGGGAACCCAGTATTGCTCTTGAATTAAGTCATTCAGATAAGTTGATTTTACCAGTAGCATGTTATGAATGGTAGGAGGGAAGATGTCCCACCTAAAGATTTCAAACCCGTGTCCTTGCACCATGAAATTTGATGCAGATGCCTTGTAAGTCACTGAAAGGAATGCCCATCCATTTGCCTCATAGGTCTCCCTCAATGTCTCACCAGGGCAGTATGTGCCACAGATAGGCATGTCCAGCTTAGATGGTTTCTTGGGGTTGTTATTCTGGAATTTGATGGGATTTATTTCAAAGGGGATGACTAGATGGTATGACCTACTAATGGCTGTATGGGCTTGTGCCTCATCCATGATGTGGTGAAGTCAACCCTGATAGAGTGGGTAGAATGGCTGCATGGGGAGGCAAAGGAATTGGTGACTAATAATCTCCACATCCATTAGTTTGAGGCTGGGTGTGAGTGGAGGGAGAACCTGGGTTTGATAGAACCATGTGCTGGGAAAAGTGGGAGAAGGATTGTGTGCCAGGGACACCTTGGCTGTGGGCACTAGGAAGTTGTACAGGTGGTGCCAGATTATATCATAGAAGGTGTTCCTCTCCCTCAGCATGCTTATTGTTGCTTGTCTTGCTCTCAAGGTTGAAATGGACACATTGGTGAGGCCTCTCATTTGATGAGCAACCCTCTGAGTTAGCTCAGCTTGAGTCTCTACTTGACCTGAGTGATGAAGGCCTAGGTGCTCCACTGTCTCTGAGGGAAGGGGGTGACATCTGTCGGCCTCATAAAGGAGTCCTCCTAAGTCCTTGTTGCATCTCCAGTCCTCAATCCACTGCTCCTCCATCATTGGCCATGCCCTGAACATGTCCTATGCTGTCATGTGGGCTGAGCTGATGCTGGCTAAGTGAATTGTTGGAGGTGTGATTGGAATTCCCAGGAGGATGTTCTCCTCACCTGAGTATGGTATACCTGGGAATGTCGGGTGTGGAGACTTGATGATCTTGACTTCTGAGCCCAAAGGACTTGGTGCAAGGAGATCAAGGGGAGAGGGACTTGCCACAAAAGGGTTTCCTGGCAAATCAGGAGAGGATGGGCTTCTGGATAGAGAGGTCATGGATCATGTAGGGCTGCCAAAGTTCAGTTCAGTTCAGTTCAGTTCAGGGGCCCCCCAAGCCAAACCTGAACCTGAACCTGAACTGAACCTGCTGAACCAGTTCTACCAGGTTCAGTTCAGGTTCAGAACCAGTTTGAACTCTGAACCAGTACAGTATATGGGTATGTATAATAGATGTTGTTGGATAAAAGAGAAATAAAGTAAGGATGTTAGTGTTGTTGTAGGTTTGTGGATTCCCATACTTCCTTGTCAATATTTATTCCTATATCTGTGTACTTGTCATCTTGTGCTTGTGTCATATACTATATAGGTGGGTATTTCAAGCAGTCAACCAGCCTAACTGGGTGTTGATCATATTGTTAGGGGTCTGCCATAGTTGTTGGATATATCAGTCATGTAAATCCACTTTATCAAATGTAACTCAGTTGACAAAGCTAAGTCAACACCAAATGACTTTGAATATACAGCTATGCATGAAAATTAGTTATAACTAGTTACAGGGATAACTGACTGTAGCCCCTGTCTGCCTCCTACCCACTACTACTTTGTCTAAATTTTCCTGATTTTTCTTGATGTTTTTTATTTTATTTTACCCAAATATGCTTGAAATGTGGTTTTTTCCTTAAAATATTTATATCTTAGTTGCTTTTGACTTGGATGTTTCGCTTTCTTGGTGACTAGATAGCCCTACACATCTAGTACATCTTATCCCACTAGAAGAAGTCATGAAACATTCATCTAATATATTATGCACCATTTCACAGCTGATTGTCCCCTGTGTCATCATGCCTGATGCGGAAGGTGGCACATGTGGTGTGTGCCAGTTGCTCGGTTGCTTGGCTGATTGTTCGGCATCCTCAATACAGATGCAGCTCCCTGTTCTCCCTGTGCACTCTGTTGCACTCCCTGTCAGTGCATGCGTATGCTGTCCAGCAATATGCGCGACAGCTTCCATGGTGAGCTCTTGGTTTTTGGCCTTTTTTTTTTCAATCATGCGAGGCCATCTGCCATTCAGTGAGCATTTGATTGTCATTCGCTCACACCATGCACGCTTGCAGTGCATTCCTCTTTATCAGATTTTTTCAATTGCTGACCTGCCCTTCAGTTGTGCATTACCAATCGTTAGTCATCCTCCATCGTGCACCACCACCATCATGTGCCATTGCATTCTGTGTCACATTGATGAGCGATGATGCTTGAAGTGTGTGCTTTGAAAGCCAACAGCTGTGTTGGCATTCATCTGGCTTGCACATGATGTGTATGGTGAGCACTCCCTCACTTGTGCTTTATACTGATGGACTGGATATGCTGCAGATCGCAATGATTGTTTTCAAATCACTCATTCATGTGCATTTGGTCGTTTTGCAAATCCAATGGTGAGTTTTTTTTTCTCTGCCACATGCAAGTTTTGCTGTCCCTCATTGTGTCGTTCCCTCTTACTGTCTAGCTACAATGGCGAGCGCATGCCACTTTCACGGTGTCATCGGCATTTCTAATGGGCGCTCATTCAACTTTGTGCCCAAGAAGACATTCTGGAAGCACAATGGTGTGCTTCCTCTTCAAAGCTTGGATCTCACCGTCGATTTCTTCATGTTTGGAGGTAATCCAGTGCTGCTTGACGATGGCCTGTACAGTGGTGTTGCACATGCCATCACTCACACGACCATCAGTGGAAGTCCTGAGGAATTTCCTCCACATCTTGAGTTGTATGCAAATGAGGTGTGCACATTACCTTTCATTCTTGCGCACCTGTTGCATTGATTAAGTGTGCAAGGATTTTGTACCTGCACCTCCGGTGCTCGATGAAGATGGAGGTCGGATGCCTCCACCGATCTTCTTTGTGGCTGGGAAGGTCTGCCATGTCAAAGATCAACACAAGGCCTTTGATGTCAATATCTCTCAGTATGCTGCAACAAATCAGCAGCTCATCTGGTTGCACTGTGTTTATCCAGTCGCTCATCAACGCTTCATAAAGACCCCTTTGCCAGGTGTTGGTAAACATGTTGTTGTTCTTGGTTCCATGAGGGGTTTTGTGGGTGCCTGCTGTCTCATCGACATGAAGGACATTGCGTTTGGTCCATCAGAATCTGTTATCACATCCGATGAGCATGCGCCCATCATTAAAAGTACAAAATATGATTGGAGCAAGGGAAAAAGGAAAAAAACTAAACATGAAGAAGCTGAAGCTGAATCTCCCATTGCCTCCACCTCTGCGCAGCAGCATGTCGAGTAGCATTCATGTGTATAACTTTGTGTACACTTTGCATTTCTCCCTTCTGTACATCTCCTGCTTTGTAATTTTGCCACATTCTTTCTCTGCCGCATGCCATCATCACCTGAGTGACAGTGTGAACGCCAGCAGGAGTGAAGGCAACAACTGCAGGTGCTGAGGTGTGCACTTTTAGATGTATAGCAAATGGCAGGAGCTCAGATATGACCCAGCATGCTGATGCCTCCTATGAAGAAAACCATGACTTTCAGCCTTGGTGGACAGTTTTGCTCCTCAGGCCTCCTCAGCCTATTCAACCTGCTACATGGGATCAGCGATGTGAGCTTTGCAATGCTCTGCTCCTGTCAACTGAGGCCAGTTCTTTCTGCTGTGCAAATGGAAGTCTTGCTTTGCCAATGTTGCTCCCCTTGCCCCCTCGCCTGCAAAACATTCTTGCTGATCCCCTGAATGCTCGCCATCTCTCTGAATACTGTCGAACCATAAACAATTTATTCACATTTGCTGGCATTGGTGTCACTGGTCACTTTCAAGAATTTGCCTATGGTCCTGATGCTGGTCCACCTGCTGTTGCTATTACTGGCAGAACATATCACCTTATGTGAGACACTGAGTATTCCAATCACTCCATCCATTGGTTCCTGTATGATGAAGCACTTCATACTCAGCAAGCATCTCAATTTGGGACACACAGCTTTGTGGTTCAAGCAATATCTGATGACCTACGGGATGTCAATCCATATGTTCATAATCTTGACCACTTTCACTCCACTTCCCATCATCATCGCCAAATGCTGGAGATGTGAGACTTTACCTCCAATCATGAATTTGCTGCAGTCATGCATGCTTCCAATTCAACTGCTGTCAATCCATGCTCTGTTGTCATTAGGAGACAAGGCCACTGACAGCCTGAGTTCATCAACATACTCTCCCATCACTATGAACCACTCCACTATGTCCTATTTTTTCCCAAGGGTAAGATTGGATGGGGACAAGAACAAGTTCCTGGGATCCCTGCTTTATCCCAGTTATGATGGTACAGGGCATGTCTCTTAGCAAATGATGATGAATGCTTCTCTGTTTTTGGCTGGCTCTGCTGTGAATACTTAGTGGATATGTACTCCCATGTTGAGGAACAATGGCTTGCATATATTGTGCAAGAGTGTCATTTTCAGAACAATGAGGTCCTGGAGCAATTAGAGGCTGATGAAGATTGAGATGAAGAAGAAGTCCATCAAGCCATCAAACTCCCTGCCAGTTTCCTTGGCTCAAGGGCTTGGACATCTGAACATGCTGCTGACGCCATGGCTTTGGGAAAGACATTTGGTCCACCCTCTTTCTTTTGTACGATGACCTTCAATCCTGACTGGCCTGAAATCAAAGCAATCCTCTTGCCAGGTCAATCTGCCAGTGACCAACCTGTTGCTGTTGCTTGAGTATTCAAGTCTTGCCTTGAGAAGGTCATGTTTGTTCTGCATAATCATTTTGGGCGTGTGGTGTACCTCATATGTGTCATTGAGTTTCAAAAGCAAGGGTTTCCTCATGCTCACATCATATTCAAGGCATGTGGAACTCACAATGTGCATCTTGACTCATCACATCTTGCTCAAGGTTGACCCTCAACCTCTATTTGAGGTATTGGACTCCATAATTAGTGCTGAGATTCCACATCACAATCCTGTGTTGAAGGAGAAAGTTGAGAAGTACATGCTGCATCACACTAATCATCTATCTCACTCTGGAAGCTGATGCAACCAAAATGGACAATGTATCTATGGGTTTCCTCAAGCTGTTCGTCCTACCACTTCCATTGATGAATTTGGATGTATCCAATGGCAAAGACAAGAAACAACTGATGCCTGGGTTGTACCTCATTGCCCAGCATTACTTCATGTTGCTGATTGTCACTTTCACTTTGAGGTTGCTTTCACAGCAAAGGTCTTTAGTTATCTCTACAAGTACCTTTACAAAGGTCCAGATCTTACCTTCTTCCACATTGCTGATCAGCCTGATGATGGAGAACAAAATGAGCCTCAAAATGAAGCAAACAATTATGTGAAGGCACGCTACCTGTCTACACCTGAATATGCTTGGAGAATATTGGGTTTTGATATCACTCGCAAAGAGCCTGCTGTTCAAATGCTATCTGTGCATTTACCAAGTCAAAACTTGCCCCAATTCCGTCAGCACCATGGCAACCGATCTTATGCCTCCCAACTTGAGCAATACTTCTTGCGTTCAAACACACTAGCTGACTTACTTTATGAAGAATACTATCAACAATTCACCTTTCTTAAATACAACCCTACTCATGTTCTTTGCAATGATGAATTCATTGAGTGTGCTGTTCCAGGTGTTGTTCAATATGTTGCCTGCAGGTGGACCTGCACACAAAAAGTTACTTGCATCCAGCCTGTTCCTCCAATGACTGGGGAATTGTTCTACCTTCGCTGTCTATTGCATATCAAACCAGCCTGCTCCTTTGATGATCTCTGCACTGTCCACAATGTCAAATACAATACTTTTCAAGAAGCTGCATGTCGTTGTGGCTTATTTGATGATGAAAATGAAGCTCATTTTGCATTGCAAGAGGCTGTTGACTCACACCACACCCCTTCCCAGTTGCAATTTCTGTTCTACTTACTCATCCTGGAAGGATGACCTGCACTTCCTCTTTGGAATTTCTTTCGTGCTCCTATAAGCATTGACCACACTCTTCGTCTGCAGAATGATGAACTTGGCTACAAACATTCTCTTAGCGATATTGCACACCTCTTGCATCAATCCAACAAACAGATCAGGCACTATGGCCTTCCCACTCCTGTTGAGTGAACAAGGGAAGTTGAAGAAGAGATTATCTATCTTCATCAAAACCATGCTGCTCTGAATGATTCGTTGCATACGTATCTTTTCCAACTAAACTCAGAACAATGAAACATCTATGATGCAATCCACAACAGCCTCTTTGATCATAATCCTGCCACCATCTTGAACTTCATTGATGGTCATGCTGGTCGAGGAAAGACTTTTTTGCTGAAAACTTTGATAACCTCCTTTCATGCAGAAAACCACATTGTCCTTGTGGTGGGCACCAGTGCTCTTTCTGCAATCGCATTTCAATGTGACCTTACTGCTCATTGCCTCTTTTGCATTCCAATCAGTGACAACAATGTTGATCTGCAATGCAATGTGCCTCTCAACTCTGCACATGCAGACCTTATTCGTCAAGCAGCTGCCATCTTCTGGGATGAACTTCCAATGTCGAATAAAGCTCCTTGGGAAAGTGTCCATAGGTTATGCTGCCAGGTCATGCAGGTCTTTCATTTACCCTTTGGAGGCAAACTGTTTGTTGGTGGGGGAAATTTTAACCAAGTAGCTCCTGTTGTTGCTGGTGCTGGTGAATTTGCCACCCTTGCTGCTTCCATCAAAGTCTCTCCTTTGTGGCAAACCATGCGTGTCCACACTCTTCACACACCCATTCACTCTCATTCTGATTTATCATTCACCCATCTTGTTGATGCAATTGGAAACGATCGTTCTGGCTGTAGAGTTGACCTTTCATGGCTTGCCACCACTACTGACATCAATGATGCACTTGAATTCCTGTTTCCCCATGAAGTGCTTGATGACCCTGCTGCTTGCCTTGAACATGCTTTCCTATCTCCCTGTAATGCTCTCATTGATGAGTTCAACTGCAGAGTATTGGATCACCTGCCTGGAGAGTACTGTATGCTCATGTCCAATCATTCATTCACATCATGCTCAACATTAGCAACAGACTATTGCTTCAGCTCTGATGGACTCAAAGAGGCTGACCAGATAACATGGCATTCTCCAGAGCAAACACCTGAATATCTTGCCCTTCTCAACCACCCCAGTATGCCTCCCCATATGCTCAGTCTGAAGATTAATGCAATATGCACCCTGCAACATAACCTATGTGTTGAGAAAGGATTGGTACACAATGCAAAGGTCTGCATCACTGCCATCCACCACCAATTCATTGAAGTGCAGTTCCCTGACCGACCTAACATTGCATGCATACCAAGAATATCTTTTCAATTCACTCCTGCTGGTTCTAACTGGACTGTGACTCAAAGGCAGTTCCCCTTGTGACCAGCCTATGCTGCTACTTTTAATAGCTGTCAAGGACTCACACTTGATCACAGTGTTGCTGATCTTCGAATTGACCCTTTTGCACATGGACAGCTATACACTGCATTATCCAGAGTTCACCGAAAAGAAGATGTATTGATAGTTTTCTCGCCAAAAAATGATGAGCAGTCATCAGCAAATGTAGTTTACTCCTCTCTATTGTTAACCTAGATTCGATCAGAACACTTGTATAAGTTAACTGTAAATTAATCAAATATGCATCAATCAATATAACAAATAATCTTAGATTACTCATATCTCCATTAGATCCTTACTGATTCTTGTGAACAAGAGATGGATGAAATGCTAGTGATCTATGCTACATGTCTTATCTATATTACAAAGCATTCAAATGTAGTCCTGAAGTACCACATTTACTTTTTTGTATTTTTAAAAAGACCTAGTCATAACCAGTCATGTAACTGCATAAGGCCACTTGTAACCAGATTTTAGTGGTCTGGCCCAACCAGACTGCACTAGACCTTTTAATACTAAATTCCACCCATGGAGTCACAATTGGGAAGGGCAAGCCAGGCCATAATAAACTTTTGGTATAGCTTCTAATGGCTTAGCCAACATGTGGCATGGCTATTGATTGAGTTGGTTACTAGCCAGAAGTGGGGCAACACAACATGATACCATAATTTGAATATCATAGAAGAAAATTTGAATGTCATAAAAGAAATTTTGAATGCCATAAAAGAAAATTTGAATAACCAAAGTCTTCAGGTTCAGGTAGGTTCAAACTGGTTCGAACTGGTTCTTAAATTTTGTACAAGGCCTGAACCTGAACCTGAACTGAACCTGAACCTAAGGTTCAGTTCACAGGTTCAGGTTTGAACCTTAGGTTCAGAACTGAACTTTGGCAGCCCTACATGGATGGTGCAGCTAAACTGGTGCTGTTGATGGCCCTGTGACTGCTTGTAATGCTGGGCTGATGAGGTTGTACACAGCATTCAAGATGGGGGAGAGGGACATTGTTGGCAGATGAGGAGTTGTTGGCTGAAGATTCTTGATGTGGAGCAGGAGCTCAATGTGAAAGAGACTGTCTTGCAAGTTCTACTGTGGCCTGCAGAAGCCCATAAGGCACTCTGCCAGTCTCATTGCCAGAATGATTACTCACTGAGTTTGAAGATGATGATGACTGTATGGTTGTCTGAGGCTTGTTCTGATTGGAATCAAGAACAGTAAAAAATGCGACTGGACTAGAGTTGCTGTCAATCTCATCTGATACTCTCACAATGTCCTGCATACTGTGATGATGGATTTCTCCTCACTCTAAACCTCCTTGATAAATAGGACAAGGGATGTGGAAAGGTATGCCTGGGGTGACCAATTGTGAGTCTACAGGATGAGGGATACTCTCAGTACAACATACTGGTGGGCTTGGAGCCTGTCTCTGACAATGCAGGGGAGTAAAACCATGTATGTGGGAAGCAGCAGGATTCAGAGTAGCTGGCCTTGTGGGTATATAAGGCCTCTCAGGTATAACCAGACAATAGGGTGGATGTGGAGGTGATATGGGTGGAGTTGGAATGAAGGAACTTGGAACACCAGAAGAATTAGGATCTCTTGCACTTATGTTTTGATCTATGTAAGCTATTGTAAGCACACAATTGAAATAGTGCAGGGAAAGGTAATAATGATCTTGCCAATGGCGGATGTGGAGTGCTCCTCCAAGAAAGCAAATTAAGCACAGTCTACTATCATTCATGATGAAGTGACCATGCCTGAATGCCTGATAAATAAGAAACATGCATTTGACAATCTGATGGATCACAGCAGTCCAAATGTGTGTATCGTGCAAGATGGCAGGAGGCATCATGTGTGCAAGTGATGAGTCTCCTATATGTCTACACTAAGATTCTCTCTAGCTGTATGTATGAGTTAAAACCGCCTTAGGCAGGGCTCATAACCTTTTGAGAGTAGGGATGTAACTTGAATATCTGAGGAGGCAAAGGGCAATAGAGGATGAGAAACTTCTAGTGGGAATACTCACTAGATGATACCACAAGTAGCTGATCAAGATCTCTGACTGAAGTAGATCAGGAGGCTTGTGATGAAAGGAGTTGATTGTTGTGACTCCATTATTGATTGTTCATTGATATCAGGTGGTTTATATACATGTAGAATGTATGTACTTGTTGTGTCTATTCTAGAGTATTCTATCCAATAGCACAATGTTCTCTATTTCAAATGACAGTGGACGGCTTATGAATCATGATCAGTAAGCATCTGGAATGTTCTGTCATGTTCTATGACATTCCATGCTGTTCTATCTTTGATCCTAGAACACCCAAAGGGTTCCAGAATGATCCTTCACAGTTCCTACTTGATCCTATGGATCTGGAACTTTCTCTAACATTCTAGATAATGTCGGGTGATCATGTATCATGTAAGCTACATTCTCAACACAGTGTGTTTGTCACATACCCTTATCTTTGTTATCTCTGCTTCTCTTTCTTTTCAAACTCTCTCTTTGCTTAGTCATAGTTGTTCTACAACCTTCTATGGCTTTCCATTGTGCAGTATATAAGCCTAGGTACTTCATCTGTTGTACACTAGCTTAGTCCTACTCAATCTTACCTTGTTCCACCTTGCTCCCCACATCATAACTTGCTGCTACCTCTTTGGTAGGCAGACTCACCTTTGAACCACCTGCTATATGTCCTAGCAGGAAGAACCCTTGACCCTACATGGCAAGTCTTTTGTCCCCACCTTGAACCCTTGACCCTACACTTTAGTTCTTTGAGCCTGTGCTCATTCCTACCTGGACCAAGCATAACAAAAGGACTAAGCTATACATTGTAGGACTATCATTGTTATAGATACTCCACCATTCCTCCCAGGACCCCCTCCCACAGAGAATGAGCTCTGCACGGTACACACAGGCTCACCACAGTAGAACTTCCCTCAGAATCCTCATTCTCATCATCCTCCCCCTCTGAACAATCCCACCTAGACCTAGATACCACCCTTCCCACTGCTGCTGAGCAACAGGAGGACATTGACCTAGCCCACCAACTTTCCTTGGTGCTTCACATCCCCAGAAATCCCATGCCACCCTCCCCCACCCCAACCACTTCTTACCCCCCTCTATTTCCCTTCCAAGAACCTCACCTTGCCACTGTCCCTCCTCCCCTTGTCCACACCTTCACCTCTACCCAACCCCTCCCACCTTTCACACCTCCTCCCATGATGTCTACCCTTTCCAAACCAGTTGAACTTTGCATCAGCTCCCTTGATGCCTTCAATGGCGACTATACTAAAGCAACCATCTGGTTGGATTCCATCCAGACCTACCTCCTTGTCAATGAAGAGGTATACAACACTGAAGCAAAGAAAATTGCTTTTGCCCTCTCATACATGAAGTCTGAAGCAGCCTTTACTTGGATGTCCTCCTTTCGAAAAGCTGCCCTCACTCCTGATGCCAGTGGATCTCCTGTTGGTTTTGGCAAGTTCTCTAACTTCCTTTCCTCCTTTAGAACCACCTTCAAACACCATGACACCCAAGCCCTAGCCATTACTTGGCTCTCCACCCAATGGATGTCCAACAATGCTGGTATCCCAGAACTCACTTTGTTCATTTTGGAGTTTCACAACAAAGTCCAGATCAGCAAGATCATGGACAAGAATGTCCTCATTGGATATTTTTCCACAGCCCTCCCCATCCATCTCATGCATCACATTATGTCCATGGATACCATCCCCACCAAAATCAGTGAATGGTACTCTAAGGCTGTTCACTTCCTCACTCAATGGGGAAGAGCCAAAGATATCACCAAAAGGAACAAATCTGGTTCCTCCACCTATCACTCATTCACCTCTTCCTCTTGCCCCTCGAAGGACCCTAATGCTATGGACGTTGATGCCATCAAGATTGGCAAACTCACTCCTGAAGAACACCACCAATGCATTGCAGAAGGACATTGCTTCCAATGCTGGAAGACCAGTCATCTTTCCGGTGAATACCTCACCTTCCCCTTGAACAACCTGAAGCTGAAGAAGACCTCAGAAAAGAAGGTTAGGAAGGTCAAAAAAGTCCCTCAGCTGAGAGAAGTTGAGGACAATGACAATGAAGAAACTGTGGCTCGAATCTCCTTCACCATCCCAGGTGAGGATTTTTAGATGGAGGGCATACCCCAATGCAACAATCCTCCTTTTCTTGTACGTCTGTACTTGTATTGTTGATAACCAAACAGTTTATGCAAATCCCTGTTCACATCGTCAAACCTTTGCACTTAAAAGGTGTTGGTACTCATGTCCTGATTGATTCAGGGGCACAAATCTCTTGTATTGATTGAGACTTTGTCTGAAAACACAAACTCCCAAAAACCAAACTTGCCACCCCCATCACCATCAACAATGTAGACCGATCTGCTAACAAGAATGGTCAAATTTGCTTCACCACCTCCCTCTTCATCCACATCAGATCTGTAGCTCACCAGGTCACTTTCTACATCCTCAATTGTGGAAAAGAGAACATCATCCTTGGACTCCCTTGGCTTAAGGAAGTCAACCCTATCATCGACTGGACCTCTTGCAAGTTGTCCATCCCTCTGGAGACTGATCAATCAGATCGTCTTTATCAGAAACACACCCGCCCCCTCTTCTGACCCCCACAAACCCTACTCATCAACCCCCCCAACATGTCAATGTCGACACTGTCCGGGATGGACGACTCTTTGATTACATGCAGAAGGAGACTCAGCAACAACACCTTCTTTGCAACCACGACATATGAGTCATCCAACAAATCATCTGATGTGGTTCTTGTTTCATCCCAAATACCACCATTGCCAAGCTCACCACCACCACTGAACTCGCTATGGCTGCTGAAAAAGCAAAACCCAAACCAGTTCTCCCACCAGAATATGCTGACTTTGCCTCTGTCTTCTCAAAGGAAGCAACCAATCATGTTCCCCCCAGCCAACCTTATAACCACAAGATCAATCTAGATGAGACCTTCACTCCTAAGATCAGCAAACTCTACCCTCTCTCTCCTGACAAAAAGGCAGCTACCGAAGCCTTTCTTGACAAAAATCTTGCAGCCAGTAAAATTCATCCTTCAAATTCCCCTCAAGCTGCCCCCTTCTTCTTCATCAAAAAAAAGGATGGAGGCCTCTACCCTTGTCAAGACTATTGATACATCAATGAACATACTGTTCAAGATGCTTACCCCCTTCCCCTCATCTCCAATCTCATCAATAAACTCAAGGGAGCTAAAGTCTTTACTAGGTTTGATGTCTGATGGGGTTATAACAATGTTCATATCAAAGACAGACATCAATGGAAAGTGGCCTTCATCACCCATAAAGGTCTCTTCAAACCCACTGTCATGTTCTTTGGACTTTGCAATTCCCCTGCCATATTCCAACGTTTTATGAACAACTCTTTCAGAGACATGATTGCTGAAGGATGACTCATCATCTACATGGATGACCTCCTCATCTTCTCCCCTGACACCAAAACTCATGAAGAACACACCAAACACCTTCTGCAATGAATGCAGGAACTTGACCTTTATCTTGAGCTTGAGAAATGCAAGTTTGCTGCTGTTGAGGTCAAATATCTAGGTATGATCATTTGACCAGACAAACTTGCCATGGACCTGGTCAAACTTGATGGTATTCGGGAATGGCCAACATCTTCCAAAGTCAAGGGCATTCACTCTTTCCTTGGCTTTGCCAATTTCTATCGACATTTCATTCCCAACTACTCTAACATCACCTGCCCCCTCCTTGACCTCACCAAGAAGAACCAACCTTGGACTTGGTCCCCCTCTTGCCAGGATTCCTTCGATGAGTTGAAGAAACTCTTCCTCTCCCAACTGATCCTCCACCTTCCCAACCCTGCCCAACCTTTTGCCATCACAACCAATGCCTCCAAGTATGCTTCAGGAGGTGTCCTTCTCCAGACTGACACCAATGGTGACTGGCATCCCTGCTCCTACCTGTCACAATCATTTTCCCCCACAGAACAAAACTACAATATCTATGACTGAGAACTCCTTGCAGTCATTTGCAGCCTCAAAGCATGGTGACATTATCTCCAGGACTCCCCTTTCCAGGTTCAGGTCTTCACCAACCACAAGAACCTGACTTACCTTTGCCAACCCCAGAAGCTCAATCATTGACAAGCTTGATGGTTACTTGACATCTCGGACGTTGACCTCCATCTCACCCATGTCCCTGGGACCTCCCTTGCTGCCCCAGATGCCCTATCTTGCCACCTGGACCTCCTTCCTGCCACTGACGATGATAATGACAACATCACTCTTCTACCTGACTCCCTTTTCATTAATGTAATTGATGTCACTCTCCAGGAGAAGCTAGCCTCCTCCTTGGCCTCTGACCCCCTTGTGCTAGATGCACTCCATGCTACCACTGGTGATGTTCCTGCTTGCTTTTGCTCCTGACTCTCTGACTGGTAGTACAATACCGGTGTCCTCACTTACCAAGGCCGTGCCTATGTTCCTCCTGATCTCCAAAAATCTGTGGTTGAACAACACCATGACCACTTCACTGCTGGCCACCCAGGTTACCTGAAGACTTGCCAACTTGTCACCTCTGGATTTTGGTGGCCTGGTCTTGCTCAGTTCATACAAAAATATGTCGAGGGATGCACCACCTGCCAGTTGGCCAAGGCCAACACCCACCCCACTGTCCCCCCTCTTTGCCCCATCCCCTCCTCCTGCTCTTGCCTTTTCTAACAGGTTTCTTACAATTTGATCACAGACCTTCCCCTTTCCAATGGCTTTGATAGTCTTTTGGTTGTGGTAGACCATGGGCTTACTAAAGGGGTGATTCTCTGTCCTACAAAGAAATCTGTCTCTGCTGAAGGGACCACCTCTCTTTTCTTCCACAAGGTTTACACCTGGTTTGGCCTATACATGTATGGCAAGATCATCTTGGATCATGGTCCCCAGTTCACCTCCACCTTTGCCAAAGAACTTGGACGATGCCTTGGATATGACCTCTCTCTCTCCACCACCTACCACCCTCAATCCAATGGAGAAACGGAACATGTCAACCAAGAGATTGAAACTTATCTTTGAATCTTCTGTGGCAACTCCCCTCCCACATGGTCCCAGATGATCTCCCATGCCGAATTTGCCCACAATCACCATCCTCACTCCATCACCAGCAAATCCCCTTTCTTCCTCACTTACAGCTTCAAACCCCACCCCCTCCCCACTGTCATTGCTAAATCCAACCTTCCTACAGTTGAAGAACAACTGAAAACCCTCTCTGCTGCTCAAGATGAAGCTCTAGCTGCCCATGAACTCACTAGACAAGTCATGATAGCCTGCTTTCACAGCAAATTCACTCCCTTCCGTAAAGGTGATAAGGTCTGGCTAGAAGCCCACAACCTGAAACACCTCATCTTCCATCCGAAGTTCGCTCCCAAGCAAGAAGAATCCTTTACCATTGTTCAGGTACTATCCCCACTCATTTACAAACACCACCTCCCTCATATCTGGAAAATTTACAACACATTCCATGCTTCCCTCTTATCACCCTATCATGAAAACAACATACATGGCCTGAACTTCCCTTCTCCCCCACTTGACCTCATTGATGGAGAAGAAGAATACAAAATGGAGAAGGTGATCTGACACAAGGGAACTCCAAACAATTGCCACTTCTTGGTCTGATGGAAAGGATACTCAGCCAAAGAAGACCCCTAGCTTCCTGAATCAGAGTTCAAACATGCCAAGGAAATTCTCTCGGATTATAAAAGCCTTCACCCCTCCATTTTCCCTCCATCCTCTCACCCACCATCATTCCATCACAATGCCCAACATCTCCCCTAGCCACTCCTCCTCTGTGGAAGCTGATGCAGGCTGGAACCTGCCTCCTGAACTCCCTCATCTCAAAACCTTGGACCATACCTGGGATGGCCTGTAGCCTCCCTCCCCTATCACTACTGAACCAGTTGTCAACCCCCCTCCCTTTGCTTCTCAAGTATGCTGCAACCCTTTCTCTTCAGTTCAACAGGGACACATGCTTATGTTTCTCAATAATCCCAACCTTCACATTTCCCTTCGAAATCATTTAGAACCTTTGTCCCCCCTTCATTCACTTTTTCATATGTACTACAAACTCTTTCATTTTCGCTCCCATGCTGATCTCATCACCAATAACATGACCTCCATGCATCACTTTTGCTGCATTCTTGAGACCCATCGCACCCTCCAGGACCTTGTTATTTCTGCCATGCATCAACTGGAGATGGACATGTTAACATGAGACATTCAGCACTACATGGAATATCTTAACATGAGATCTAATGCTAACAAACAATCCCCTGAAGCCTGCAGTGAACCCTTGACTCCTGAGGAGTTAGCTTCTATTGAACAAACTGAGGTAGCATGGAATGGAGAAAGGAATCGCCCCTTGCTGGAAACCCACCCCCTTTATAACAGGGCTTGTTTTCATTGCCATTGCCTCTCCCACATCAGGGCTAACTGTATTTATTACTGTTGCTCCCATTGCAACTGACATGCCCCTGACCATTCTGCATATCAATGCCCCCTTCTTCATTGCCGATCTCCAGCTCTCCTTGTTCCCTCCTCATTGTCATCTTCCTCTCACTTGTCTCATGGATCTTGTAGGTCTCGAGCCTCCTTGTCCTCAATTTCCACTTGCCCCCTTGTGCAATGTCTCTCTTCTCCTCCAGTCCCTCATACTCCCCTCCCCATTCCCCCTCCTTCCAGTCATTGTCATCGCCAACATCTCCCTTGTTCTAATGCTGAACTCCACTGTCTTTCTGGCATGCCTGTCAAAGGATCTTTAGATGTCAATGAAGAATGGGGGTATCCTGATTACAATGCCTCCACTTACACCAACATGACTGGCTCCCCTGGTGGTGATCACTGCACAGACCTCTAGTTTGTCTTTTCTTCTAACTTCTTCATTTCTCACCGTGGTTTTGAATGTACTCTGGAGGTAATGTTATGATTCACCCCTGTTCTTTCCTTTCTTATTTGTGTTTGTCATCATCGGCCTAACCTGATGCTTCTACTTCAATAGAGTGCTCTAGAACCTACAACGTGTTCATTGCACACCCTTATCTCTGTTATCCTTACTTCTTTTTCTTTTCAAACTTTCCCTGCTTACTCATAGTTGTTCTATAACCTTCTATGACTTTCCAATGTGCAGTATATAAGCCTAGGTACTTCATCCCTTGTACTCTAGCTTAGTCCTGCTCAATCTTACCTTGTTCCCCCTTGCTCCCCATATCATAACTCACTGCTACCTCTTTGGTAGGCAGACTCACCTTCGAACCACCTGCTATACATTCTAGCAGGAAGAACCCTTGACCCTACATGGCAAGTCTTTTGTCCCCACCTTGAACCCTTGACCCTATGCTTTAGTTCTTTGAGCCTACACTCATTCCTACCTGGACCAAGCATAACAGGGACCAGTTCCAGGGTTGGTTCTTCTTGGTGAGATCAAGGAGAGGGCAAGCAATATTGGAGTAGTTAGGAATGAATTGTTGGTAGAAGTTGGCAAAGCCAAGGAAGGAGTGGACATCCTTGACTTTGGAAGGGGTGGGCCATTCCCAAATTCCATCAAGCTTGACTGGGTCCATGGTAAGTTCATCTGGGCAAACAATCATACCCAAGTATTTGACTTCTGAGGCTGTGAACTTGCATTTCTTGAGCTTGAGATGAAGGTCAAGTTCCTGCATGTGTTGTAGGACATGTTTGGTGTATTCCTCATGGGTCTTGGTATCAGGAGAGAAGATGAGGAGGTTGTCCATGTAGATGACGAGCCATCCTTCAGTGATCATGTCTCTAAAGGAGTCATTCATGAATCATTGGAATGTGGCAGGAGAGTTGCAAAGTCCAAAGAACATGAGAGTGGGTTTGAAGAGACCTTTGTGGGTAATGAAGGCTGCTTTCCATTGATGTCCATCCTTGATTCAAACATTGTTGTAACCCCATTGAACATCAAATTTAGTGAAAACTTTGGCTCCCTTGAGTTTATTGATGAGGTTGGAGATAAGAGGGAGAGGATAGACATACTGAATGGTATGTTTGTTGATGTACCCATAGTCCTGGCAGGGGCAAAGGCCTCCATTCTTCTTTTTGACAAAGAAGAAGGGGGCAACCTGAGGGGAGTTCAAAGGATGGATTTTTCTAGCTGCAAGGTTTTCATCAAGGAAGGCTTCCATAGCTGCCTTTTCATTGGGAGAGAGAGGATAGAGTTTACTGATCTTGGAGGTAAAGGTTTCATTGAGATTGATCTCATGATCATAGGGTTGGCTGGGGGGGATATGGTCAGCTGCCTCCTTTGAGAAGACAGAAATGAAGTCAGCATATTCTTGTGGGAGAACAGGCTTGGATTTTGCCTTCTCAGCAGCCATAGCAAGTTCTGTGGTGGTGGTGAGTTTAGCAATGGTGGTATTTGGGACAGAGTGAGAGCCACATCATATGATTCATTGAATGGCTTGGATGTCATGATTTCAGAGGAGGTATTGTTGCTGGGTCTCCTTTTGCATGTAGTTGAAGAGTTGTCCATCCCAGATGGTGTCAACATTTACATGTCGAGGGGGTCAAGGAGTAGGGGTTGTAGGAGTTGGAGGGGGGGTTGGATGTGTTTTTGATAGAGGTGGTCTGATTGATTGGATTCTAGAGGGATGGATAGCTCGCAAGAAGTCCAGTTGATGGTGGTGTTGACTTCCTTAAGCCAAGGGAGTCCAAGGATGACATTCTCTTTTCCACAGTTGAGGATATAGAAGGTAACTTGGTGAGCCACAGATCTGATGCAGACGAAAAGGGAGGTGGTGAAGTGGATTTGACCATTCTTGTTGGCAGACTGGTGGACATTGTTGACAGTGATAGGGGTGGCAAGTTTGGTTCTTGGGAGTTTGTGTTTTCAGACAAAATCCCAGTCAATGCAAGAGATCTGTGCTTCTGAATCAACTAGAGCATGAGTACCAATGGCTCTCAAGTGTGAGGGTTTGATGATGTGAACAGGGATTTGCATAGACTGTTTGGTTATCAACAATACAAGTACAGATGCACAAGAAAAAAAGGGTCATTGCATTGGAGTATGCCCCCCATTTAAAAATCCTCACCTGAAATGGCGAAGGAGATCTGAGCTAAGGTTTCTTCATTGTTGTTGTCCTCGATTTCTCTCAGTTGGGGAACTTCTTTGACCTTTCTAACCTTTTTCTCTAAAGTCTTCTTTGGCTTAGAGTTGTTGGAGGGGAAGGCGGGGCATTCACCAGCAAGATGGCTGGTTTTTCAGCATCAGAAGCAATGTCCTGCTGCAATGCATTGGCAACATTCTTCAGGGGTGAGTTTGCCTGGTAGGTGGAGGAACCAGATTTGTTCCTTTTGGTGATGTCTTTGGCTTTTTCCCATTGGGTGAAGAAATGAACAGCCTTAGAATACCATTCGTCAATTTTGGTGGGGATGGTGTCCATGGACATGATGTGACACATGAGACAGACAAGGAGGGCTGTGGAAAAGTATCTGATGAGAACATTTTCATCCACAATTTTACTAATCTGGACTTTGTTACAGAATTCAGAGATGAATGAAGTGAGTTTGGGAATACTGGCATTGCCAGTCATTCATTGGGTGGAGAGCCAGGTAATGGCTAGGGCTCAGGTATTGTGATGTTCAAAGGTGGTTTTGAAAGAGGAGATGAAGTTGGAGAACTTGCCAAAACTGACTGGGGTTCCATCGGCCTTGGAGGCAAGGGCAGTTTTTTGAAAAGAGGAGGCCCAGGTGAGAGCAGCTCCAGACTTCATGTATGATAGGGCAAAGGTGATTTTCTTTGCCTCAGTGTTGTATACTTCTTTGTTGATGAGAAGATAGGTCTGGACAGAGTCCAACCAGATGGTAGCCTTGGTGTAGTTGCCATCAAAGGTGTTAGGGGAGCCAATGTGGAGTTTGACTGGTTTCGAGAGGGTAGACATTGTGGGAGGGGGTGCAAAAGGTGGAAGGGGTTAAGTGGAGGCAAAGGTGTGGACAAGAGGAGGAGGGGCAGGGGTAGGGTGAAGCATGTGGAAGGGAAATAGAGGGGGGTGAGAAGCAATTGGGGTGGGGGAGGGTGGTGTGGGATTTCTGGGGATGTGGAGCACTGAGGAAAGTTGGTGGGCAAGGTTGATGTCTTCTTGTTGCTCAGCAGCAGTGGGGAGTGTGGTATTTGGTTTAGGTGGGATTGTCCAAAGGGGGAGGATGATGAGGACAAAGTTTCCAAGGGGAGTTCTACTGTGGTGAGCCTGTGCATACTGCACAGAGCTTATTCTCTGTAGGAGGGGGTCCTGAGAGGAATGGTGGAGGATCTGTAACAATGACAGTCCTAAAATGTAGAGCTTAGTCTTTTTGTTACCCTTGGTCCAGGTAGGAATGAGCATAGGCTCAAAGAACTAAAGCATAGGGTCAAGGGTTCAAGGTAAGGACAAAGGACTTGCTACACAGGGTCAAGGGTTCAGGCTGCTAGGATGTATTGCAGGTGGTTCAAGGTGAGTCTGCCTACCAAAGAGGTAGCAGCAAGTTATGATGAGAGGAGTGAAGGGAACAAGGTAGAATTGAGCAGGACTAAGCTAGAGTCCAAGGGACAAAGTACCTAGGCTTATATACTGCACAATGGAAAGTCATAGAAGGTTGTGGAACAACTATGACTAAGTGAAGAATGTTTGAAAAGAAGATGTAGAGATAACAGTGTGTGATGAACATGTTGTATGTTCTAGAACACTCTATCGAAATGGAAGCATTGGGTTAAGCCAATGATGACAGCATGAATGACAAAGAAAAGAATAGGGGTGAATCATAACAGAAGTCACTTTGTACAGTGTTGGCTTTTGCTGCATCCATGCAACTTGTCTTGTTGTGGCAGAATGCATATGCTGTACTTGCTGCATTTACACACTTAGTGTGGTTGCAGTGGTTGGCACTCTGTAGGTTTGCCACATCTATGCAACATGTGTTGTTGAGGCAACCTGTGGCAGTGAGACTGCTCATGTGATCTGCTGCATTTGTGCACCTTGTGTCATTGTGGCAGGATACACTTGGTATTTCACTTATACCTTTAGTAGTGGTTTTACCCTTGTAGTCTGCCACATTTATACATATAGTGTCATTGCAGTAATTTGCAGACTGGCGTTTTGCTGCATTTTTGAGATTTGTAGAAATGTGGTAGGTTGCACCTTGTGATTCACACTGGGGTTCACCCCCTAGATAGAAGCACAGGTATTCATTAGTTTCTTCATCATACACAACATCCTTGTAATAGTTATTACAGTCCTTATCAACCATGTCGTTGTAACTTGTCCATTCAGTATTGTTTTCTGCCACATTTACACTTCCTGTAGAAATGCAGCCAGGTGTGACTCTTTCATGAGTCCTTTGGTCTTGACCTCTTTCAAAGTCAGCTCAGGTTCCAATGACCTGGTACATAGGATGGAGTGGAAAGTTGACAGGTGGTGGACAATCTGGTAGGGCTTCATCCAAGTGGTTGTGTGTAAGATGAGATCTGTCCAAAACGAGTCCTCCAAGAGAGATAACTTCCCTGCCTTTTCCTTTCTGCTTCTTCTTCAACTTCTTTGGTGTCAGTGTCTCAGCAAGCAGTCTAGATGCCTCTATTGCTGGTGCTATGTCTTGCTCAACCCAGAGTGGTAAGAGCAGTTTCTGAATCTCCTCCTGAATTGGTACAATCAGAGAGGGAGTAGGTGGTGACACATAAGAATCTTGAGAGAAGCATTCTTGGATTATTAAATCCAGAAGTCTCCATCTTGATGTAGATGGGCCTGCACCTACTATTTCAGATTGAGCAGGCATGGGCATGAAAGGAATGCAGGCTCCCGATATTCATACCGGTATTGATTTCGATGCTTTCATCATCGTTGGGTGTGGGTTCTTCCCACATGTCATGGTTAACACCTTCCAGGAGCTCTCTTTCCATATCATGGTCTTCAGGCACTGTGTAGCTAGCTCATCCAGAACCATCTCATTCCCATTGCTCTTGCATGGTGATGGTGGATGCTTCATGAAGATTTCTGAAGTATCCTGGATCATATTCTGGTTTGTTCTCATCAAGCTCAATGGCATGAGCAAATCCATCATCTATAATCTTATTGGCTTTTGCCTTCCCTTTCCCTTGTCTTATCCCTCCTTCTTGGGACAGTTTTGCCTGGATTGGAATCCAGCCTGATTGTGATTGCCATATGGGTTGCCTTGTCCTCTGTTGGACGGTCTGCCTTGTCCACAACCCAGTCAGGTCCCACAAGAGATGGTTCTAGTGTTGTTCTTGGGTCACCATGTGTTAGTTTTGGGTGGTCCCTTTCTAATAACATTGGTTCAAAAGGCACCACTTACTCTGCTTTGGTTCTGCTCCACATTGTGAATTCTTGCAGAGAGAGGGTGTCTTGCTCCACAGAGGTCAATCTCTGATAAGATCTTGCTTGAGACTATGTCTACTGTAAAGGTAGTAGCTTGTGTCTTGGTGATGGTGGTGCAGAAAGCAGAATAGTCAGATGGCAACTGAGTTAGCAAAAACATGGCTTTGAATGATTCAGGCATGATAAGTCCAGCCTGGACCATTTGATCAAATAAGGACATGATTTTGCTGATGTCCTCAGTGGCTGATCAGGTTCTGATGCCTGTTTGCATCAGTTGGGAAAAGAGGTAGAATTGGCTGGATAGGCCACAAGATGCAAAGAGTCCACTGAGATGTTCCCAGAGTGATTTAGCTAGAGAATCATATGTATTATTGTGGGTGAAACTCTCTCTGATGGAGTGGACCATCAGAGAGAGTCTGGGACATGATCCCAATGATACATTTATCAATTGCAAGCCACTTGGCTTGGTCTGCTGTGTCAGTAGTTGCATATACTACTGTACCATCAATCCATCCCCAAACTGACAATGATTGGAGGATAGATTGCATTCTCATAGACCACATGAGGTAGTTGACATGTTCATGGAGGGTTTGGATATGGGTGAGCAAGGTGTTGTCAACCTTGAAGTCTTCAGACACTTTGAGTGAACATGTTGCCATATTGTATGGTTAAGGAAAAGATAAGTCTGCAAGAAATAAGTTCAGAATATGTTCATAAAGATGAGACATAAAAGAACTGTGGGAAGGGCTGGTAGTTGCCATAACTGCACGCCCCATGTTGTTGCAGCTCAATGTTTGAAAATTTTGAGCAACAGCAATATCTTCTTCCTCAAGCACTGCAAGTGCTGCATCAACATGAAGTGTGTTGTTGCAGCAAAATACTTCCCCAAGAGCAACTGTGCCAAGGGCTGGAGTGTTTGGGGGAGCATGCCAAGGTCCTGCCAAGACCCTACAAGTCACCACATTCATGCTTTGCACATTGTTGTGGTGACACAATCTTCTGAGAGAGTGTCTTTCTTGAGCTTCATTGAACTTCCTTTCCCAGTAGAGTTTTCATTCCAGTTTGGTGAAAGGGTTGTTAGAGTTGTCCCTTGGGGTCCACCAAGCTGGCATGGGAAGGTTGGCTCAATTTGAAAAAGATTCAAACCATAAAAACTCGAAGAAGTGAGGATTCAGAATGATAGGGTAAAGTATTTCATTTCCAATCCATAGTTCCCTTTTTGTGTGAGTAAAATAGGGAATTGGTAGTTCCTTTGTAAATATGGGTCCTAGATCCACATGCATGTCTAGAAATGATAGATATTTATTGTTCATTTGTCTGTTGAGTACTTTTCTGAAAGATTGCCCAAGAGGCCAGACATCTATTACAAGTTGCTCAAGGAATGTTACTACAGCTTCATCATTCCTAAGTATAGTGTCCATGCTTTCACTTCTGCTCACCCTCCACCATAGCCTTTCTTTTACTTCTTCTGGGCTGCTGTTGGTTAGTAGGACCAGCAATGATTTGAGCATCCTGTTTGGCTTAGGCATCTGCATGGGTATACCCCAGGGTATCAGCCATCAGACCCATACCCATATCCACCATATACCCATACCCACATTGTGGGTATGGGTATATACCATGGGTATGTGAGGGCACCCCATGGGTTGCCAAACCCATGGGTATACCCCACCCCTCATCTTTCATGACAATGACAATGGCATGACAACCATGATATCATGGTCATCATGTTGTTGGTATCACTGTGATCACCACCTTGTGCTCTTGTCCTCCCTCAGCCTCTGTCTCCTGCCACCACCTCATGCTTGTGCCCCTCCTTGGACCATTATGCTGCCTACCTCCATCTCGTCCTTTTTCCCCTGCCCCTCATCTCATGTGATAATGCCCAACCACCACCACTTACTGCCATCTCACTGATCTCATCACCACCACTCATCTCACACAACAACAACAATAGCACAATGACCATCACATTATCCTTGTCACCATTGCCAACACCTCATGTCCTGGGAGAAATCCATGTGATGAGATATGTTTGTATCAGTCTTGCTGTGACCAACCTACCAGAGCATAAGAGAACTGAAAAAGGAGACCAATATCTGATGCTGGTAATGGTTCCCATGTGCACATGTCAGACCTGATATGATACCCATATTAGGACAGATTACTGCATATACAATCCACTGGCTTGTCTGCTCCTGTCTGCACATATATGCAACAATTGCATTATTACCATTGTACAATACATAATACACAACCATACAGAAAGCAACACTAATCACCCAGGAGTCTAATGCATGTGGTCTGAGTGTATGAGCAGTAAGTTCCATGAAGTGTGATCCAAGCATCCAAAAAAGAGAATCTGGGAGCAGAGTGGGAAGAGGTGTGAAGTAGGGAGCAGCAGTTGACAGAGCACAGATGCAATTGCAGCAGATCAAAAGCAGTCTTGAGAAATAAAATTGCAGCTGTTGAAAAGCGATAAAGTGAGTCACAGGGCATAAACAAGAAATAAATACTGACTGGCAGCTAGTAAAGCATCTTTTCAAGCTCACCCTTGCCCCAGGTTTTATTCCTGACCTGAATAGAAGAGGGGGCTACAATATAAATTTCAATAGAAGCTGTACATACAAGTTCCTTGGCATCATTTTCATAGTGTTCTCAAGTAGCATCCAGCAACCCATTCCAGTAGTTCTGGAAGTCTTGAGTGCCATGACATCTGGACTTTCCTTTGAATTGTTGAAGTCATCGGTAGCTGCACAAGTTCCTAGGTAGAATAATAATAATGTGCCATATAAATATGAATCAAACTTACTGCCTGTTTTTTGCTTTCCTGGGATGCAGTTTGGTGATGCTAGTTGGTGTGGTTTCAGAATGGGCACCCAAAAGAACAACAGGTGGAGCAGCTGAGGAGGTAGAGACAGAGTCAACTTGCATGGCCATAGTCATGATGGCAGGCATGGGCGTGGTAGCCAGTGACATGGCAGATACAACAGGCAGAGCAGATGAGGTGGACAGCATGACTGATATGTCCTCTGCACTAGAGCAAATGATGGGGATGACAGGGGCCACAGATGACATGGCTGATATGACCTGTGTGCCAGCTAACAGTACCAATGGAGCAGGGAGATTGGATGTCTTAGCTTCCTCAGAGTGACTAGATCAAGATGCAGGGAGATTGGATGTTGTAACCTCAGAGCAACTAGATCAAGGTGCAGTGACAGCAGGAGGATTGTATAGATCCTCTCTAAAATTGTGTAAGATGGGTTCTGATGTCCCTGAAACACTCACATTGGGTTGATTGTCTCCATTGTGGGATTGATAACTACATCATCTACCAAGGAAACTAGCTCATTGGTTGAGCTGGACGACATTGGCTCAGTCAATGTCTTAGTCAACTTGGGTTTGGTTGAATTGATAGAATTTTAAGCTGTTTCTTCCCCTTGTACTCATTAGATTGATCATGAAATAAAATTTGTGATGAACCTTTTGTCTGCTTGCAATCCTCAGTCTTGAGAGCATTTTTGCCCTTGTGTTTTCAACCTTTGCTGCCTTCAATAGATTCATCTTTCAGGTGTGTTTGGGTCCAACCCAAATAATCCATCATGGCTAGTCACTCAAGTTTCCATCCATCCTTAGCATAACTAAAAAGTTTGTGAGCAGCTTTGATGATTTGATGAAATAGTTTGCACATGGTATGGGAGGCTTGCCTCCAGGAGGGTGGGGCAAGTTCATGTCACTGCAGCTTGACCCAAGCACTTTGCATTGTCCAATGTATTTGAATGAGCATGTCTTGAGTGATGGGTTCACTGGTCACTTGCTCAAGATATGGGAAAGGCCCACATGTGTGGGCAATCGCTTCCAGTTGCATCTCCCAGGTCATGAATTGACTATACTGGAAGAATTTGATATTCTCATTTGATGTGGCAGTTGGTCACAATTTGGAAGTAGCATCTAGCATGAAGTTGTCAAGTTCAAATGTACTTGAGCCATCTTCTTTAGAAGAAGATTGCAAGATGCAATACATGTTTCTATTGGCAGTGAGAAGTACATGTTAGTTGCTTGATGGGCACAACTTACATCATAGTTGCATGCTTGGTTCTCAGCTTGAGGACCTCATCTTCAAGCTGTTTGCAATGGTCCTGCAGTGCAATAACTCATCCATCATTGACATCTCAAAAATCTGATTAGTAAAAAGGAGGATGTATGCAGATTACTTACCACCCCCTGGGATGGCCCAAAAGACACAACTGGGCCTGGTGTCTCATTCATGACAACATTGGGAGAGTCTTTGCTCTCACTAGAGGTCAGTGGATCTTCAAATAGTGCCAGATCCAAGTTGGGATCCCATCTGACATGACCCATCAGAAAAAGAAGGATGATGAGATGGTATGAACCTGAAAGATTTCGAGCTCCAAATTGAAATTAAACATACCTAATTGATCCCAAGGTATAAATCTTATCAGGACACCATGGACATCAGCAATCTTATCAACATGTCCAACATCAAGATGCTTGGCAATGTTATCTGCATCCAGGTCCATAGAGTCCAGCCCAGCTGGCATACATACCAGTTCATGCTCGATATTGACACCCCAGGACGTAAAGTGAGTATATGCAATCTCATTTATCAAAATTTACTAATTATGCTACTACAAAAAACCATTATGCTTTGCTTAGTTGACACCCCTGCCAAGAGCATCATATCAAAAGTACTTGAACTTGGCCAACTCACCAATGATGACAGCATCACTGAGGATTCAGTGCAAATGGATGACAGGATTGATACCTGCAAATTGATCGTGCAATCAAAGAGCAGAAAGCTGCATTAGCTTGCAGTAATAAAGATACCACAAGGAGGTATGTAAAATTGATTGACACATACATCCGTTTATCCAACTAAATCTGCACAGGGCCATTATCACCACCATTTCTAAAGCAAGCATCCTGCCTTGCTACACATGTCAGGACAAGAACATCACTGGATCTCTTGTCTGTTCCTCATTTTACATTCACCCTTGGCCACACAATCACATCCCAACTGTTGATGAAGTCGCTGAATTCATCACTTAGAAATGCAAACACAAGGAGTAGAATAGAATACTATGCATGTTGTATGATTACACTTGAGTAGAATTGAATCATGCTGCTTAATCCTCATCCTCTTCTGATCCATTCTCTGCAGCAAGATGCATGACATCTAATCTGGGTTTCTTGATGATAGCAAAACAATCTTGTCAATCATTGGGTGCTGGTAGATCCAGCTGATGTGGAATCATGGTGACAACACTGGTAATGTTTTTGACCAGAATCACTTGGATGGTTGGGAGCTGGATGCATGAAGCAATGACTTGCTTGGAGAGTCAGAGGAGATGGTTGTCAAGGAGTGCAAAGGGACAGAGAAGTGTGATATCATGAAATTCCCATTGAATGTTGTTATCATCAGTGTCATCTTGTGCATGAGAGAGTTGAGTGAAATAAAGTACCCCATCAAAACAGACTTCTCTGTTATGACAAAGCTACACAGCTTCATTTTATATGAGGAAGTGAATTAATCAGTTGGACTTACCTTGACCATGTGCAAAACATGTAAAATGTTTGCTGGAATAAGTTCTTCCCTCCACAAAGATTGGATGATCTGTCCATTTGGCAAATGAAGATGCACCCACCTCTTGATACAACCTAAGTGAAAACCAGCCTCAATAAACTCTTGAAGGGCCTGAAAAGTATCTGGGGGCAAATCAACAAAGTGGTCATCCTGCTTGTGAAGGAGAACAAAGCCTGCACCAAGGTCAATAGTGCTGCAAGGAAGAGTTTTGGACTGCTGTAAGGATGGAATCACAGATAATAAAGCATTAATGCAGGCCATCCAAATGCTTTTGAGAATAATTTAAGATATGTAGATCAAGAGTGAATTACTCATTTACTGGCAAGCATAAAATTTGCCTGGTAGTTTGATGGTTGGTGCATATTCACCTTGATATTCCCAATGGAACACTCCATGGTCCACTAAGCATAACAGACAGGAGGTCCCTTGTAGACCATTTTGATGGCAAGGTGAACAACTTGATGGATGCATGGACACATGAAATGTAGGTGGTCTTCACATTGCTGGTAGTATATTTCTTCAAACTCTAACTTCTAGTCCACAAGAAGTCAGTGTGCTTCTCATACATTATCAAAGGAGATAGTGTTGACATAAGATTTGAGTTCCATGCATGAGTTTGCACAGATTTTCCCAATATGGTACTGGAAGTAAATTATAAAGAAGTACCTGGCCAAGCCGAACATGTAAAGTTGAAATTTGTGAGTTTTGTAGCCAGTATTGATTTTTTCAGCAATATTGCAAGGGTGGACATCAAAGGATCCTGGTAAATGTCCTTTGGCCTAGTTTACCACTCAGCCATGTGCCCTCCAAGTATCATTATTCCAGAGAATGGCCCAATCCCATGTGTTGATATTATCAGTTGCTGCACACTTCATTTCCCCATGCCAAAGAAGGATAAGAAGCGGTTTGCCAAGAGGTGCATGATGTCACTTGCCAGACAATTAGGTACACCTGAGAAATGTTTTGGGGAAAGGCTGAGAAGCAGAGGTGGTCATGTGATCCCTGTTTCTAATCTCTAAGCATCAAACTGTGTCATATTATGCACAGACAGTAGATATGGGAGGTTTTGGACATATTGATATGGACCAGTATCAGGTAGATGCATGGCCTGATAATCTAGATGATTGCTTCCAGGGCAGGCACCATGTGGCTTCAATAAGGCAGGATAATAATGGGACTTGCCAGTTTGATGTTGGCTAAAAACTCTGCAATATATCTGACATCTGTTTTTGCCTGAATGACCTATGAGACCATTCCAATAGACCAGAGTGGGGCCATTAGTGGTGGAAATAAAGAGGTATGGATTGGATCAAAACATAATATTGCATGAGGCATCCCAAATCTGGAGTCCTTCACATTGGAGGGCCACCAGGTGATGTAGCTCAACAACAAGAAAAGAATTGAGATTTTTAGGTTTGTTTGGGCTAGGAATAAATCTGCCTGGCAGGACATGAGACTTGTGATAGCATTGATCAGGCAATAGATTGACAATTAGCCAGATAAACATCCAACAATCACTCTCCTTATCCTCCCACAGTTGTGAACCATCTAGTGAGACCATTAACACAATATCATCTGGTTTGATGTTGCCATCCAGAATAGCAGCAAGGTAATTGGTACCCATCATGATGTCTTCAATTACTGGTACTTTTTGAGTGTGTTGAAACACTTCAATTATCTCTTTCATCTTCTTGCATAACCATACCATATCTCAGGTGCTTTGTGGATCTTGAAACCATGCCTGTAACTGTGGGCCAAGGAGGATTGTGGGGAATTGCTTGGCAGGAACTTTAGAGTGGCCATCAGTCACTTGGAGCTGTGCTTCATTCCACCTCAACTTGCCACAAACTGGGCATTCTTCTAGGTGTTTGTACAGCCCAGTAAACCCTACACAATTATTCAGGCACATATCATGGAATATGTGGTCAACTCCAGTGTGCATTTCAAGGTATGCTTCAACCACTTTGAACGAAAGACATTGATCAATGTCTTTGGCATCAGGAAAACAGTCTTGCACTGATTGCATGATTCCTTCACATGTCCATTGGGACATGTGCTCAAGTTGAAGGTAAGAAGATATGCTGTACTTGATTCCATTATTCTTGACAGTGAGTGTGCTCCTTATAGGGTTTCTAAGCTGTGCTAACATCAGTATCATCATCTTTGTCATTGGATTGTCCAGGCTTGTGTTTCGGATCACATCGACAAAGTCCATTGCTTTGCGAAGCTTCAAAAGCACAATTGATCATGAGAGTTCATCAGGATTGAGATCAAGCAGCCATCTGTGGTTGATTAGAAGTGGTGCTGGTGGATTGGGGGGATTGGGAGCATCCAGTATGCCATTCTCACTGTCTAACTGCCTCTCAGGTTCCAGTGAGTTGTGAGAATTTTCCTCTGTATTCTGGGTCACCCTGGCCAACATGTCCCCAGAATTCTCTCCAGGACCAAACAGAAGAGGCTAGAAAGGAAGATGAGATATATGGTGTGATAATTGTCTGGCATTTTTAACAGCTCCTCATGAGCATTTTGCTGTGATACAAATGGGGATCTCTGTCATGTAGGTAGCATACGTTGTATTGCAATCAAACCAGAAAATTGTGATGCGCTTCAAGCATCTGACTGATGCAATATGGTTGTGATCTCAAGCAAAAAACCTTTGCATGCCTGTACACACTCCCTTTTGGTATCATCCCAATCATGCTAAGATGTTGGTAGAATGTTGGCTTTGATACCTGATGTGGTTGGCCTCCATGGTAATTTGTACAAATGCACATGAAGAGATAGGTGTGTCTTGAGGGTGGCATAGGGTGGTTGTAGACAGGGGGTATATTTCCTTAAGTGATGTAGTAATATTGCTTACAAATTTTATGTACTGTCATGATGAGTTGAATGCATTGCGACACACACAAGCACAATCTGTGTGCTGGAATGTACATATTATAATGACAATGGTGCATTTGTGTTGAATTGCAATGATACATTACATGTGGTGATTATATAATCAAAGATGTAATGACAAT
Source organism: Heimioporus retisporus (assembly GCA_038090495.1). Lineage (NCBI taxonomy): Eukaryota > Fungi > Basidiomycota > Agaricomycetes > Boletales > Boletaceae > Heimioporus > Heimioporus retisporus. Next base: position 47,496 of record JBBPMV010000009.1, on the reverse strand, counting down.
GGGTCCTATCACATCACACCACAGCATAATCCATAGGTTCGTCATGTACAAACATAAGATGGACAGATCTCATCATATGGACTTCTTAAAGAAAGGCTATGTTCTATATGAGGCTATTCATGTTATGGTTTTCCTCTTGGTTCACATCCTTTCCTTCGATAGAGTGCTTCATGCACACCTTTAGGGTTGGTTTACACTTCTTCTTCCGATGCTGTGCATCTTTACTCATTTCTGCTTACTTGACGCTGACGCGTCCTTTGTTTTCACCTTTACTCATTTCTGCTTACTTGACGCTGACGCGTCCTTTGTTCTTTCTCTTTCCATGACATTCTACACTTACGCGTCGCTGGGTATATAGTCCATTCGTTTACACGATGTACTCTATTCTTGATCTGTGCAATCTAGCGTACTCTTGAGTCACCCTCAGCTCCTCAGTCCCTCAGTCCCTTAGTCCCTAGTCCGCCTATTCGGCGAGGTCCTTCGTCCCTTCGTCCCTCAGTCCTCAGTCCACCTCTTTGGCATGGTCCTTCGTCCCTTCGTCCCTTAGTCCTCAGTCCACCTCTTCGGTGTGGTCCTTCGTCCCTTCGAGCTGAGTTGTACCTCTTCGTGAGTGTCCTGCTCATTGGTAAGTCTTTCGACATAGTCTCGGTTCACTCGAGGTACGCCCTGCATAACAAAAGATCGAGAATCTCCCTTGTCCCTCCTATTACGGAGTAGGACCCACCCCAGTTCACCATTCGCAGCATCAGAGCCCCTAGCGACGACTCCTCCGACAAGGAGCCCATCCCCTCTACCACAGAACTTCGACGACGACATCGCTTAGCCGGACGAAACGTTCCGAACCCAGTGCTCTCTCCACTTCGTACCCCAGCACCCCCATCATCTCGTATCACCGCTCCCACACAGCCTCAACCACAGCGCCCCAGTACCCCCTTAGGATCCCCCATCGCTCTCAGCCCGGTCCTCCCACAGACCCAATTACCTCAGACTCTCCCTCCCACCATCCAACCCCCACCCAGTACCCAGACCCCTCACATCATGACTGAACTAAAGGCAGCCCTCCCCGCAGACTTCTCTGATGATCCCTCCGATGCCGTCCGATGGATCAAGGCCATGAAGGCCTACTTCGAAATTAACAAAACCCTATACGCCACAGACGAAGCCAAAATCATGACCACCCTCAACAAGATGAGTAAAGGACGTGGCATCTCCTTCTCGGAGATGTGGTATGATCGCATGGCTGACAGAAACTTCCCTGACAAAACCTTTGCCAAATTCACCGAAAACTTCGAATCCACCTTCTACCCCTTCGACACCAAAGCCACTGCTCGCCTCGAATTATCCAAACTCGTGCAGAAATCTACCAAAGGACCCACTGGAGAGACCGACGATGGCTTCCAGAAATACATCACAGACTTCCAGAACCTCACAGCTAGAGCTGCCATCACCGACGACGTCACCCTCATCGACCAATTCTCTCTAGGACTCGACCAGCAGTTGTCCATCATGATCCTCTCCATGAGCACCGTTCCCACCACCATCAAAGAATGGATCGAAAAGGCCAAAACCTTCCACGCCCAGAAAGCCCGCATCGCAGCCCTCCGACGAGGCCACCGTACCCCCTCCTCATTCTCTCGTACCTCCACCACCACCTCTGACCCCAACGCCATGGATGTGGATGCTATTCGCGTCTCGAAGCTCACTCCCACTGAACGTGCTCGCTGCTTTAGAGAAGGACTCTGCCTTCGATGCCAACAGAAAGGACATAACGCCACCCAGTGCAAAACTTTCGCTTCGAAACCCTCGCGCCTCCCCCAGCAACGCATCCAAACTACTGACACTGCCCCTACCACCACCCCCCCGCCAAAGCAACCCTCAGCTCTCGAAACCTATGTCTCCAAGCTCAGAACCACCGGAAAGGACGAAGGGGAGATTTTACAAACTCTCAAACTCTGCTTCGAAGAAGCAAAGGATGATTCCGCTTCGGGTTTTCAGTAAGGGAAGAAGTTGTAACGTCTCCTTCCCTAGATATCGACACTGTAATTGTAGGCCTCTCAAATGAACGAACCCTGCGTCTTCCTGTTCGCCTACACACTGAGTCACAAACCATTACTACCACTGCTCTCGTAGACTGTGGAGCGACCAATAACTTCATCGATGTCTCCCTCGTACCTAAACTTCGCAAAGCCATCCGAAAACTTCCCCAACCTCTTACTGCATACAACGTAGACGGAACTCCCAATCACCAAGGGACCATCCGCTTCTTCATCACCGCAAACGTCAGCTTTCCCGACCTCTCTGACAAAATCACTTTCCTTGTAACATCTTTAGGTTCCCCTCGCATAATCCTTGGAATGACTTGGTTGAAGAAACGCAACCCTGTCATTGATTGGTCCGCCAACACTCTCACTCTCCAGGACACTGTGGTACCTCTTAGTGAGCGTCCGCCCTGGAAGGACGTTGACGAGACCTATCCTCAACACCTCGGAAAAATCACCCTGTCTACTCAATTGGCACAACAGAACCTACCCAAGGAGACTCAGCTTCCCTCTTGGTGCACCGACTACGCCGACGTCTTCTCAGAAAAGATGTTCGAAACTCTACCCCCTCATCATTCGTTTGACCACTCCATCGACCTCAAGCCATCTTTCGTTCCCAAAATTGCCAAAATATACCCTCTCAATCCTGCTGAAAAAGAGGCATGTCGAACATTCATTGAAGAAAACCTAAAAACCGGTCGCATCGTCCCATCGAAATCCCCACAGGCCTCCCCGTTCTTCTTCGTACCCAAGAAGGATGGAACCCTTCGTCCCTGTCAAGACTACCGGTATCTCAACTCTCACACCATTCGCAACACCTACCCACTACCCCTCATCTCAGAACTCATCAATGACATGAAGGACTCTACCCTATTCACTAAGTTCGATGTTCGATGGGGATATAACAACATTCGTTTACACGAAGAAGACCAGTGGAAAGCAGCATTCATCACCCCCTTGGGCCTCTTCGAACCGACGGTCATGTTCTTCGGATTCAATAACACTCCTCCCACGTTCCAAGCTTTCATGAACCACATCTTTGCGGATATGGTCGCAGAAGGTTGGTTAAAGATTTACATGGACGACATTGGCATCCACACCCAACACGACCTCGAACTCCACCATACCCGCACCAAAAAGGTCCTCCAACGCCTCCGCGAAAACAACCTGTCCCTGAAACTATCCAAATGCACTTTCGACGCCCCCCAGATGGAGTACTTGGGCTTGATCATCGGCCAAGGGCAACTACAGATGGATCCGGCTAAGCTCTCTGCCATCGCGGACTGGAAACCTCCCACCTCGGTCAAGGGTATCCGTTCATTCCTGGGATTCGCGAACTTTTATCGCAAGTTCATCCCAGGCTTCTCTAACCTAGTTGCTCCTCTCACCCTCCTCACCCGCAAAGATGAACCCTGGCTCTGGACCTCACTTCAACAGCGCGCCTTTGACTCCTTGAAAACTCGCTTTTCTTCCTCCCCCGTCCTCGTGTTCCCTGACGTCTCCCAGCCCTTCACCATCATGTCGGATGCATCTCTCCTTGCTGCAGGCGCTGTCCTTCTTCAGAACGACACAAACGGCGACCCACACCCTTGCGCCTACTTTTCCCAGACGTTCACCCCGGCCGAACGAAACTATGACATTTACGATCACGAACTTCTTGCAGTTATTCTAGCTCTTCAAGAGTGGTGGCAATACCTCCAGGGCACCCCCCACCCTGTCACTATCATCACAGATCATAAAAACCTCTCTTATCTCAAGGACCTTCGCAAACTCTCTCGCCGACAGGCTCGCTGGTTGCTCCTCCTTCAGGATTTTGACATCGCTTGGCAGGTGACTCCGGGCACTCGTATGGCCCCTGCAGACGCTCTATCTCGGAATGTTGATGTCGACACCTCCTTGGATAACGTCTCCTCGATTCTCCCCGACCCTGTCGTTATCTCCGCCCTCGATCTCGCCCTCGCTGACAACATCCGACGTTCCTCTTCCTCCGATCCCCTCGTCATTCGTGCACTCCGTTCACTGCAGGACAACTCCCCTCTCTTCCCCCGCTCCTCTCTCGATGATTGGTCGTTCGACAACGGCCACCTATACTTTCGCAACCGACTCTACATTCCCCCCGCATCTCGTTCAACACTGCTCCACTCCTACCACACATCCCCCACGACGGGCCACATGGGTTTCTTTCGCACCAAAGCTCTCATTGAACGCGATTTTTGGTGGCCGGGCCTTTCTACTTTCGTTCGCAACTTCATCCTGGGCTGTGCCCTCTGCCAGCAATCCAAAACTAACACTCATCCCACCGCCCCGCCCCTCTCCCCCATCCCCTCTTCCTCTTCTCTCCTTTTTTGCCAGCTTTCCATGGACCTCATCACGGACCTCCCTCTCTCCTCTGGCTTTGACTCCTTGTTGGTCGTGGTCGACCACGGCCTTTTGAAGGGGGTAATTCTCATGCCTTGTTTAAAAACCATTGATGCCGCAGGAGTCGCCCTCCTATTCTACAACAACGTATTTAAACGCTTCGGCCTCCATGACTCCATCATCTCTGATCGTGGCCCCCAATTTGCTTCCGCCTTTGCCAGGGAACTAGCTCGTTTACTTCACTACGATGTCCGATTATCCACTGCCTACCACCCACAGACCGACGGTCAAACTGAACGCACTAATCAGGAGATTGAAACGTACCTACGCCTGTTTTGTGGCAATCAACCTCATTCCTGGTCTTCGTTCATCACCTCCGCAGAATTCCATCACAACTCTTCCCCCCATTCCTCCACAAAGACATCCCCCTTCTCTCTCATGCTTGGATACGACCCTCACGCCTATCCCTCCCTTGGAAAAACCTTCATCCCTGCTCTCTCCTCCCGTCTCTCCGCCTTAGAAGAATCCCAAAAGGAAGCCTTGGCAGCACACGAATCAGCCCGACACCTCATGACCCAACATTGCAATTGGAAGTTCTCCCCCTGGAAAGTCAGCGATAAGGTATGGCTGGAATCCACCAATCTCCGCATTCCCTATCCCTCCAGGAAACTTGCACCCAAGCGGCTGGGCCCTTTCGAAATCTCTCAGGTATTATCTCCGCTTTCCTATCGCCTCCGACTACCTCCCACATGGAGGATTCATGATGTCTTCCACGCCACCCTCCTCTCCTCGTTTCGCTCCACTGATGCACATGGCCCTTCCTTTCCCACACCGCCTCCTGACGTCATTGACGGTGAAGAAGAATACGAAGTTGACGGCATCCTCTCACACAAGGGATCCCCTGGCCGTTATCAGTACCTGACCGCATGGAAAGGATACTCCGCAGCTGAGAACACATGGGAACCGGAAAGTAATCTCCATCATGCCAAGGACATCCTCTTAGAATATAAACGAACTCACTCCCTACGATAGCATGGACCCCATCCCCATCGAACTTGCATACTCACAATTATTCTCTCCTCGCGCAAAAGCTCGACGTTATTTCCTTCTTCACCACCCCACCTTGTCCTCTTCTCATTTTCTCGAACACGAATACTTCTGCCATTTTGACGATTGCCCCATTCACATAAAAAATTATTAAGATCTCTTTATATGATCCTAGTCGTTTTCTATTTCTCCCTCTTCATAAACCTCTTCATACTTCCTATTCTTCGTTTCCTTCGCAATGTCCACCTACTCCTCCTCCCCCTCTTCATCTCCACTCTCCGTCTCCTCTCCGTTACGCTCCAGACCAGTGCAGCCTTCATTTCTACCCACCTCCGCCATCTACACCCTCTATGCCGCCATCCTCGCCGATCCTACCCTCATCCACGCCCTCAAAAATGACCCCTTGTACGAGGAAGACAAGATTTCTCAGGAACTTGTACGCCTCTTCCTTGATGTTTCTAAAGTACAGTCATACCACTTCCAAGCTGCTCCTTCCGATCTCCCTGCCGCTTTTGGACTTCCCCTTCACCTTTTGATTGGACGTCTCCCCGATCGAATCCTCTCCATTCTTCATCTCCACGGCTTTCATGTTTTTGTTGAACGACTTAACCCGATCACCCTTTATCCCACCTTTCGTCGTATTTACCTTTCCCTTCCTCATGATGCGCAGGATAGATACCTCAATTCCATTAACTCCATTCCCACCGTTACCACCTCTTCTTTTCTCTCTACCCCTTCTTCTCCTCCTCCCCTACCGATTGCCGCCCCTGTAGCCCCTACCTCTCTGTCACTCGCCGCTCACCTCTCCTCAGTCCAACTCATCCCTCACGATCAAGTCAACGACCCTTCTCTTTGCGCCGACGGTTTCATCGTTGACCAAAATGTCCTTTCCCTTAACCGCGAACACATCCAATTCTTCCGCAGCTCTACTGGTAGACGTATCCTTTCCTCTGCAGTCCAAACCCTCACATCTCCTATCACACGTCCCCCTGCGACCGCTTCCACCCTATGCTATCATTGCCACCACTCTGGACATTATCGTGAGAACTGCCCCGACTACCGTTGCTCATCTTGTCGCGTTTACGCCCCTGGACACCCCACCCACCTTTGCTTTACAACCCAGTGCGCTGCCTGTACTCGTTGGGGTCATTCTGATTGTTTTTGCCCCACTCGCACCTGTTCTCGTTGCGATGAGGTGGGACACATATTTTCCGACTGCCCTTTTGAGACTCTTTCTCCTTCCCAAGCATCTGCGGTATACTCTTCTCCCTCTCCTCCACAGGCGGCCTAAACTTGATCTTGAGGTCAGGGCCTTCAAGGCTTAGTTGGGGGGTAATGTTACGGTTTTCCTCTTGGTTCACATCCTTTCCTTCGATAGAGTGCTTCATGCACACCTTTAGGGTTGGTTTACACTTCTTCTTCCAATGCTGCGCATCTTTACTCATTTCTGCTTACTTAACGCTGACGCATCCTTTGTTTTCACCTTTACTCATTTCTGCTTACTTGACGCTGACGCGTCCTTTGTTCTTTCTCTTTCCATGACATTCTACGCTTACGCGTCGCTGGGTATATAGTCCATTCGTTTACACGATGTACTCTATTCTCGATCTGCGCAATCTAGTGTACTCTTGAGTCACCCTCAGCTCCTCAGTCCCTCAGTCCCTTAGTCCCTAGTCCGCCTATTCGGCAAGGTCCTTCGTCCCTTCGTCCCTCAGTCCTCAGTCCGCCTCTTTGGCGTGGTCCTTCGTTCCTTCGAGCTGAGTTGTACCTCTTCGTGAGTGTCCTGCTCATTGGTAAGTCTTTCAACATAGTCTCGGTTCACTCAAGGTACGCCCTGCGTAACAATTCATAGATAGCTTTCTTTGTGGTGCACAGATCAACAATAGGGATTGTTGAGTGTGAGACTTACTCTAGCAGAGAGACTTGATAGAGAGTAACAGTACTAGGATGTAGTACTGGATTGAGCAAGTTGAGCTGAGAGGAATGTTTCAGAGATGAGCTGTTATCTCTAAAGAGGTGTTCTCCAAAGCAAATACATCAGCAAACCAGCCACCTACTGTCCAATACAGTTTGGACAGACTGACCCAGACTGGCCAGCATCCCAGCACCTGACAGCTCTCCCAGTAAGGTACCTAACTGGCCAGGCTGTCCCAGCTCCATGACAGACTGTCCCAAACTGGGACAGACTAAAAAAGTCTGTCAAATACCAAATGCATATGAGAGCAATTCAAAAGTAAATATCAAATATATACTAGCTTTAATTACACTTATTTATCACTCTTATGGCCATCTTTTATTGTTGTTATTTTAACTTGACATTACATTAGTTAAACTATGATACTACATGATACACCCAAGATTGGTCCTCATCCATGGACCTAACTGTATGGTAGTTTGCTTAACATGACTATCAGATGGCACTCAAAACTTTTCAAGTACTATAACCATCCATATTATAGTTAAACATAAGTCATATATAACCCATTCTCTCTACTAAATCTAATGTTACCTCTCTACCTACACTTTTTGTATGCTTTTTTGCTACACTTTACCTACACTTTTTCTACACTTTTCCTATGCTTTACTTGCACTTTTCCAACACTTTTTGTATGCTTTTTTGTACACTTTTTGTACACTTTTCCTACACTTTATTTACACTTTTCCAACACTTTTCCTACACTTTTCCTACACTTTACTTACACTTTTCCAACACTTTTTGTACACTTTTCCTACACTTTTCCTACGATTTCTCTACACTTTTCTTACACTTTTCTTACACTTTTTGTACACTTTTTTGTACACTTTTCCAACACTTTTTGTACACTTTTTTATACACTTTTCCTACACTTTCCCTACACTTTTTATACATATTTGCTATACCTTGTTCCTACACTTTCCAATTCCTGGACTAACATGGCTGTTCTTAAACTATCTATACAACCTGGGACAGTTTGTCAAAATCTATCAAAATCTGTCAAACACTGAGACAGTCTGTCACAGTCTGTCAATATATAAATATAGAAAATTAAAATTATAACAGAATTTATAAACATGTTCATTGGTTACATAATGCTTACATACTACATATATGTTGATTAAACATTGATTAGTCATCACTGAAATAGTCTGGTGAACATGTTTATTGCTTACATAATGCTTACATAATACACATTTGTTGATTACCCCTGATTAGTCATTACTTTCACATCTGGAAGAAGCTGTCATGGTCTGGAAAAGGCTGTCACAGCCTGGCCAGTGCTGTCAGTGCTGGAGAAGTCTGTGGATGCTGGAGGTTAAAACTAGTATGTGGGCTGGTTTGCTGATGTATGCTTATTGTGCTATCGATCTAGATATAGGAATGTCTGTATTTATAGATCTAATTAAAGTGGAGTTTGAACTCTACTTCATTGATTATGATTCTAGATGAATGTTCTATATGATGTCATGTGCAGTCAATGATATCATGCATAGTCAATATCAGTCAGCTGCAGTTATGTGCAACATCAGGTCTGGACTGCTGACTAAGAGCACAGCATATGGTCCAGACTTGTCATCTGATGGTTACCATCAGATGTGGACACAATTAACTAATCTTGATTATGTCCATACTAACCATAACTAATAATTAATGATTAATATCATTAACATTGGTTACCTGACTGTTTCATTAGTAAATAACTAATGTTTCATCACTTCTCACAGGGCCTCATGCTCCTATCCCTCCCTTGACTATTTTGCTGCCTGCCACTGTCTCACCCATCTTGCCCCTTGTTCCACATGACAATGACAACAACAGTGTGATGACCATGATACCACAGTTGTCACGTTGTTGTTATTATTGTCATTGTCATAGCTGCCTTGTGTCCCTGCCTCTCCCTCAATCTTTGCCCCTTGCTGCCGTCTCACCCATTTTACACCCACCCCTCATCTTGTGTGACAATAATAATAATGGCACAACAACTGTGATGCCACAGTCATCATGTTGTTGTCATTGTTGTTATCACCATTGCTGCCTTGCACTCATACCCCTCCCTCAACCATCGCCACCTGCCCCTCGTTCCACATGACAATGACAACGATAGTGCAACAACCATGATGTCATGGTCATCATGTTGTCATTGTCATTGTTGTTATTGTCATCGCTGCCTTGCACTCCTACCCCTCCCTTGACCATTGCTGCATGCCACAGTCTCACTTGTCTCACACCCACCCCTCATCCCATGCAACAACAATAATGATGATGTGATAATCATGATGCCACAATCATTACATTGCCATCATTATTGTTATCAGTGGCGCATCAGGAAAAACCTCCCAGTGATAATTCTTAGAAATATATGGTATTTTCTGTTATTTCCTGAAAATACCTCATATTACTTTATATTATCTGATATTACAGATATTTTCAGAATTTTCAAGATTTTACAAGTATATATAGCCCCCCCAAACAATCCTTTTAATAATCAAAAAATATGTGTTATTTGAGA
>JBBPMV010000009.1:0-37555 GCA_038090495.1 Heimioporus retisporus | reverse complement strand
ACTTTACACTACATATCTTTTTTATAGACATTCTGGATTGGTATATGTGTTATTTGAGACTATTTTGAGTATTTATATGTTATCTATTGTATATTTGTATATATTTCTAAAAATATCAAAAGCCTTTAACATTTTATCAATTAAATATCACATATCAATCAATCTGATCACAATCTAACACTAAATTATAAATCAAAATCATATATATACAATACCATTAGTCATATCTATCTATCACATGACCAATACCACAACGGGTAATACTCCTAAGTATACATTACCATAATATACAATACCCCCTAACTACCATTGATGATCACATGACTAATATCAAAATAAGCAATACCCCTAAAATGATAAATAAGTGGACATAAATAAGGTAAACAAAGCATATACCATATATAGTGGCAATAAGTGGTGGTAGTAAATGATGATGAGTAGTGATGAGCAGCAATGAGTAGTAATGAGTGGTGATGAGTGGTGATGGTAGAAGTAGAGAAGAAAGAGAGTGTGGGAATATTTTCAAAGATTTTGGGTTTATATAAGCTGGGTGACACAAACAGATGCAAATAGTCAATTTGACTTGTCTGCTTCTTTTAACATCAACTGTGGAAAGGACCTTCCTCAAAAGGTAATCAACACTTCAAAACTCTGGTCATAAGTCTTTGCAACACAAGTTAAGCTACACTTTGGCAATACTTTGTCTACACTATGTCTGTACTTTTTGTATGTATTTTTGGTACACTTTGGCTACACTCTGACAACACTTTGACAACACTTTTTGTATGCTTTTTTGGTACACTTTTGGTACACTTTTGCCACACTTTGGCTACACTTTGGCTACACTTTGACAACACTTTGACCACACTTTTTGTACAATTTTTTGGTACACTTTTCCTACACTTTGGCTATACTTTGGCTACACTTTGACAACACTTTGACAACACTTTTTGTTTGCTTTTTTGGTACACATTTCCTACACTTTGGCTACACTTTGGCTATACTTTGACAACACTTTTTGTATGCTCTTTTTGGTACACTTTTCCTACACTTTTGGTACACTTTTGGTACACTTTGGCTACACTTCTTGTACACTTTTTTGATACACTTGTCCTGCACTTTGACAACACTTTTGCTAAACTTTTTATACACTTTTCCTACACTTTGACAACACTTTTCCTAAACTTTTACTATACCTTTTTGGTACACTTTTGATACACTTTGGCTACACTTTGACAATACTTTTGTTACACTTTTTGTACACTTTTTTGATACCCTTTCCCTACACTTTGAGGCTACACTTTTGTACACTTCTTTGGTACATGTTGTTATGCTTGGTCTGGGTAGGAATGAGCATAGGCTTAAAGAACTAGAACGTAGGGTCAAGGGTTCTTCCTGCTAGGACATATAGCAGGTGGTTCAAAGGTAAGTCTACCTACTGAAGAGGTAGCAGCAAGTTACAATGAGGGGAGCGAAAGAAACAGGGTAGAATTGAGCATGACTAAGCTAGAGTACAAGGGATGAAGTATCTAGGCTTATATATTGCACAGTGGAAAGTCATAGAAGGTTATGGAACAACTATGACTAAGCAAAGAAAGTTCAAAAAGAAGGAGAAGTAAAGATAACAGAGATAATGGTGTGCAATGAACATGTTGCATGTTCTGAGCACTCTATTGAAGGAGAAGCATTGGGTTAGGCCAATGATGACAGGCATGAATGACAAAGAGAAAAGAATAGGGGTGAATGTCATGCCCCATGCCTTTGCTCTCTTGCCCAACCACATCCACCCCTATCTGCCATACTCCTTTACCTTTGGGCAACACATCTGCCCACCTCCACTACATCCAATGTCCCATTGTCTTGTTCTGCTCTTTCATTCCTTCTCCACTTTGTACCTTATGATTGGTTGTCATTGCTGGCAACTGTCCAATCCTTGTCTCCATCTCCTTCCCTGTTGTTGCACTCTGCTATCCCTTTGTAGTACTCCATCCTTCCTGACATTACTAGCACAACACACCACAAGTATGTAGCCCTATGTACTCCCCCACATCTGCACTCTGTCTACCTTTCGCACCACATCCAACTCATGTATTTAGTCTTGTACTTTGCTGAGGACTTTCCTCAGTTCATAAATCAACTAAGTTTCCTCCTGATCTTCTCTCTTATGTCCCTCCTCTCTCTGCTCTCTCTCTGCTCTCCTTCTGCTTTGGTAGCTCATTGCTATCATCAATCTCTGTCCAACTCCACCCTCTGAAATACGAGGACAGGGTCAGTACAAGGGCACAGGCCATTACTTGAAGCCACCATCCTCACTTCTCCATTCATCCACCTCCAACCTCCAACCCCTCACACACACATCTGACCTCTGGAGACCTGGAGGAACTGGACTTGATAGTGAATCATAACACATTTTGACTGCATTTTGACAACAATTTTCCCATACTTTTTGCATGCTTTTCTAGTACACTTTTCCTACACTTTTTGTATGCTTTTTTGATACACTTTTCCTACACTTTGGCTACACTTTGGCTACACTTTCCAACACTTGTTGTACACTCCTCCTAACACTTTGCCAACACTTTTTGTATACTTTCTATATATATTTTTTCAAATGCAGATTAAAACAAGTGAGAGTGTTATTGATACTTGTTTGTTATTTTTCTAATATATAATCATAATAAATTGTTGTAAATTTCCAAACATAATCTAATATCCTATAAGAATGATAAATAAACTAAGCAAATTTACATAAAATCTTATAAATTTCTGATAATATCATAAAATATAATGACATCCCACAGGGGTGGTGAATAAACATAGAAAATATATCCAAAATCCTGTAAATTGATGAAATTATAGAGTAATATCTGAATATATATATATTATCAATCTTTTTCTGAGATTTTGATCAATTATCCATGGAAGGTTTTTCCTGATGTGCCACTGCCACATCCACCTTATGTTTGACTATTGCCACCAGTCACCATCTTGCCTGTTCCCTCCCCCCTGCCCCTTATCTTACACAACAATGACAACAATAGCACAATAACTGTGATGCCACAATCATCACATTGTTGTTATCACTGTCAATTTCACCACTCATTCAACAACATCACTCCCTACCATCATCTGTACTTGTATCGTCAATAACCAAACAGTCTATGCAAATCCCTGTTCATATCGTTGAACCCTCACACCTGAAAGCTGTTGGTACTCATGCTCTGATAGACTCAAGAGCACAAATTTCTTGCATTGATTGGGACTTTGTTCAAAAACACAATCTCCCAAAAACCAAACTCACCACCTCCATCACTGTTAACAATGTTGACCAATCTGCCAATAAGAATGGTCAGATCCTCTTCACCACCTCCCTCTTTGTCCACATTGGATCTGTGACTCACCAAGTCGCTTTTTACATCCTCAATTGTGGAAAAAAGAATGTCATCTTTGGACTCCCTCGGCTTAAGGAAGTCAATCCCACTATCAACTGGACCTCTTGCAAGCTGTCCATCCCTCTGGAGTCTGATCAATCCAATTGCCTCTATCAGAAACACACCCAACCTCCCCCTCCTACCCCTATGACCTCTACTCCTTGACCTCCTTGTCATGTCAACGTCGATACCATTTGGGATGGACGACTCTTTGACTACATGCAAAAGGAGACCCAACAACAACACCTTCTTCGAAACCACAACATCCAAGTCATCCAACAGATCATCCGATGTGGCTCTCACTTTATCCCAAATGCCACCATCGTCAAACTCACCACTGCCACTGAGCTTGCTATGGCTGCTGAGAAGGCAAAACCCAAACCTGTTCTCCCACAGGAATACACTGACTTCACTTCCATCTTCTTGAAAGAAGCAACTGACCATGTACCTCCCAGCTGACCCTATGACCACAAGATCAACCTTGATGAATCCTTCACCCCAAAAATTGGCAAACTCTACCTGCTCTCCCCTGACAAAAAGGCTGCTACTGAAGCCTTCTTCAATGAAAACCTCACAGCTGGAAAAATCCACCCTTCAAACTCCCCCCAGGCTGCCCCCTTCTTCTTCATCAAAAAGAAGGATGGAGGTCTCCACCCCTGCCAGGATTACTGATATGTCAATGAACATACTGTTCAAGATGCTTACCCTCTTCCCCTCATCTCCAACCTCATCAATAAACTCAAGGGAGCTAAAGTTTTCACTAAGTTCGATGTCTGATGGGGTTATAACAACATTCATATCAAAGACAGACATCAATGGAAAGCAGCCTTCATCATCCACAAAGGCCTCTTTGAACCCACCATCATGTTCTTTGGACTTTGTAATTCCCCTGCCACATTCCAATGCTTTATGAACGACTCTTTCAGAGACATGATTGCTGAAAGGTTGCTCATCATCTATATGGACGACCTCCTTATCTTCTCCCCAGATGCCAAGACTCATGAGAAACACACCAAACATGTCCTACAATGAATGCAGGAACTCAATCTCCATCTTAAGCTCGAGAAATGCAAATTTTCCACCTCTAAAGTCGAATACCTGGGCATGATAGTACACCCAGATGAACTCATTATGGACCTGGTCAAACTTGATGGAATCTGAGAATGGCCTACCCCTTCCAAAGTCAAGGATGTCCACTCCTTCCTTGGCTTTGCCAACTTCTACCAACATTTCATTCCCAACTACTCCAATGTCACCTGCCCCCTTCTTGACCTCACCAAGAAGAACCAACCCTAGAACTAGTCCCCTTCTTGCCAAGACTCCTTTAATGAGCTAAAGAAGCTCTTCCTCTCCCAACCAATCCTCCACCTCCCTGATCCTGCCCAACCCTTTACCATTGCAACCAACACCTCCAAGTATGCTTCAGGGGGTGTTCTCCTCCAAACAGATGCCAATGGCAACTAGCATCCCTGCTCCTACTTGTCACAATCTTTCTCCCCCACTGAACGAAACTACAACATCTATGACCACGAACTCCTTGCTGTCATCCATGGTCTCAAAGCATGGTGACATTACCTCCAAGGATCTCCTTTTCAGGTTCAAGTCTTCATTGATCACAAGAATCTGATATACTTCCATCAACCCCAAAAGCTTAATTGTTGACAGGCTCAATGGTTACTAGACATCTCAGATTTCAACCTTCATCTCACCCATGTCCCTGGAATCTCCCTTGCTGCCCCTGATGCCTTATCTCACTGCCCTGACCTTCTCCCTGCCACTGACGATGATAACGACAATGTCACCCTTCTGCCTGACACTCTTTTTGTCAATGTAATCAACATTGCTCTCCAGGAGAAACTAGCCTCCTCCTCTGCCTCTGATCCCCTTGTGCTTGATGCACTCCATGCCACCACTGGTGATGTCCCCACTTGCTTTTGCTTCCAACTCTCCAATTGGCAATATGATGCTGGCATTCTCACCTACCAAGGCTGTGCCTATGTTCCCCCCCAACCTTCAACATTCCATCATCATGTGACATCATGATCACTTCATGGCTGGCCACCCAGGTTACTTGAAAACTCGTCAACTTGTCACTTCTGAATTCTGGTGGCCTGGCTTTGCCCAATTCATTCAGAAGTATGTTGAAGGATGTGCCTCCTGCCAGTTGGCCAAGGCAAACACCCACCCAACTATCCCTCCCCTCTGCCCCATCTCCTTGTCCTGCTCTCATCCTTTCCAACAGGTTTCTTGTGACTTAATCACCAATCTTCCCCTTTTCAACAGCTTTGACAGTCTTTTGGTCATGGTAGACCATGGGCTTACTAAGGGGGTGATTCTCTGCCCTACAAAGAAATCTGTCTCTGCTGAAGGGATTGCCTCCCTCTTTTTCCACAAGGTTTACACTTGGTTTGGCCTATATGACAAAATCATCTCGGATTATGGTCCTCAATTTGCATTTGCCTTTGCCAAAGAACTTGGACAACTCCTCAGATACGATCTCTCCCTCTCCACCGCATATCATCCTCAATCTAATGGAGAAACAGAACATGTCAACCAGGAAGTTGAAACTTATCTCTGCATCTTCTGTGGCAACTCCCCCTTCACATGGTCCCAAATGATCTCTCATGCCAAATTTTCCCACAGCCACTCTCATTCTGTCACTGGCAAATCCCCTTTCTTCCTCACTTATGGCTTTGAACCCTGCCCCCTCCCCACTGTCATTGCTGAATCCAACCTCCCAGCAGTTGAAGAATGATTGAAAACCCTCTCCACCACTCGAGATGAAGCCTTGGCCACCCATGAACTTGCCAGACAGGTCATGAAAGCCCACTCTCACAGTAAATTTACCCCCTTTTGTAAAGGTGACAAGGTTTGGCTAGAAGCTTGCAACCTGAAACACCTTATCTCCCACCCGAAGTTCACTCCCAAGCAAGAAGGACCCTTTACCATTGTCCAGGTGCTATCTCCACTCATTTACAAACTCCATCTCCCTCATACCTGGAAAATTCACAACACATTCCACACTTCCCTCTTATCATCCTATCATGAAAACAATGTACATGGCCCAAACTTCCCTTCTCCCCCACCTGATCTCATTGAAGGAGAAGAAGAATACAAAATGGAAAAGGTGATCCAACACATGGGAACCCTGAACAATTGCCACTTCTTGGTCTGATGGAAAGGATACTCAGCTGAAGAAGACTCCTGGCTTCCCAAATCAGAGTTCAAACATGCTAAGGAAATTCTCTCAGATTATAAAAGCCTTCACCCCTCCATTTTCCCTCCATCCTCTCACCCACCATCATCCCATCACAATGCCCAATGTCTCCCCTAGCCACTCCTCCTTCATAAAAGCTGATGCAGGCTGGAACCCACCTCCTGAGCTTCTCCATCTTGAAACCTTGGACCATGCTTGGGACAGCCCATGGCCTCCCTCTTGTTATGATTCATCCCTATTCTTTTCTTTTGTCATTCACACTTGTCATCATCAGCCTAACCCAATGCTTCTACTTCGATAGAGTGCTCTAGAACCCACAATGTGTTCATTGTTACGCTTGGTCCGGGTAGGAACGAGCGTAGGCTCAAAGAACTAGAACGTAGGGTCAAGGGTTTGAGGTGACAACGGAGTACTTGCCCTATAGGGTCAAGGGTTCTGCCTGCTAGGATGTATAGCAGGTGGTTCGAGTGTAAATCTGCCTACCGAGGAGGTAGCAGCGAGTTATGATGAGGGGAACGAAGGGGAACGAGGTAAGATTGAGCAGAACTAAGCTAGGGTACAAGGGACGAAGTACTAGAGCTTATATACTGCACAATGGAAAGCCATAGAAGGTCATGGAATAACTATGACTAAGCGAAGAATATTTGAAAGGAAGAAAGAGGTAAAGATAGCAAGATAAGGGTGTGCGACGAACACGTTGCATGTTCTAGAGCACTCTATCGAAGTGGAAGCATCGGGTAAGGCCGACGATAGTAAGCAGCCATGAGAAAGAAGGAAAAGAATAGGGGCAAATTGTAACATTACCCCCGGAGTACATTCGAAATCGCAATGAGAAGCAAAAAGGCAAAAGAGACAAACTAGAGGTCCATGCAACGATCACCACCTGGGGAACCTGTCATGTTGGCGATAGCGGAAGCGTCGTAATTGGGGTATCCCCACTCTTCATCAACATCCAGGGATCCATCAGCAGGCATACCTGAGAGGCAACGAAGTTCGGCATTGGAATGAGGGAGACGTTGACGATGACGACGACCAGAGGGAGGGGGAATGGGGAGGGGAGTGTGAGGAACTGGAGGGGAGGAGAGTCGTTGCGCAAGGGGACGGGTGGAAGTGGAGGAAGAGGAGGCACGGGATCCACGAGAACGGCAAGAGGACCGGGATGAGGAGGAGGACGAGGAGGGAATGAGAGGAGCTGGAGACCTATGATGAAGGAGTGGGCACTGATATGCCGAGTGGCCTGGGGCATGTCGGTTGCAATGACGGCAACGGTAATAGACACAGTTAGCCTGAATGTGGGAGAGGCGGTGGCAATGAAAACATGCTTGATTGTAAAGGGGATGGGTCTCCGGTAGGGGGCGATTTCTTTCGCCTTCCCAAGCGACTTCCGTTCGCTCGATGGAAGCTAACTCCTCCTAGGTCAAGGGGGTACTAGAAGCCTCAGGGGATCGCTCGTCAGTGTTAGATCTGGTGTTAAGATGTTCCACGTAGCGTTGAATGTCTGAGGTCAGATCATCCATCTCCAGTTGGTGCATGGCGGATATGACGAGCTCCTGAATGGTGTGGTGAGTTTCGGTGATGCGGAAGGCGTGATGCATGCAGGCGGTGTCGTCGGCGATGAGGTCTGCATGGGAACGAAGGTGTGAAAGTTCAACGTAGATATGAAAGAGAGAATAAAGGGGGGAGGAGGGGTCCAAGTGATTTCGAAGTGCGATACGAAGGTTAAAATTATCAAGAAACGAGAGCATACGTCCCTGTTGAATGGAAGAGAAAGGGTCGCAGCGTAATCGAGAGGCGAAATGGGGAGGGTTAACGACGGGTTCTGTGGTGATAGGAGAGGGAGGCCATGGGCCATCCCAGGCGTGGTCCAAGGTTTCGAGACGAGGGAGTTCAGGAGGCGGGTTCCAGCCTGTGTCAGCTTCGACAGAGGAGGAGCGACTAGAGGGGACGTTGGGCATGGCGACAGCATGATGGTGGGTGGGAGGATGGAGGGAAAACGGAGGGGTGGAGGTTCTTATAGTCTGACAGGATTTCCTTGGCATGTTTGAACTCCGATTCGGGAAGCCAAAAATCTTCTTCGGCCGAGTATCCCTTCCATCGGACCAAAAAGCGTCAGTTGTTCGGTGTTCCCTTGTGTCGGATCACCTTTTCCATCTCGTACTCTTCTTCTCCGTTGATGAGGTCAGGTGGAGGAGAAGGGAAGTTCGGGCCATGTATGTCGTTTTCGCGATAGGGAGATAAGAGGGAGGTGTGGAACATGTTGTGAATTTTCCAGGTACGGGGAAGGCGGAGTTTGTAAACGAGTGGAGATAGCACCTGGACAATGGTAAATGGGCCTTCTCGCTTGGGAGCGAACTTCGGATGGGAGATATGGCATTTCAGGTTGCGGGCTTCTAGCCAAACCTTGTCACCTTTATGGAAAGGGGTAAATTTACCGTGAGAACGAGCTTTCATGACCTGTCTAGCGAGTTCATGGGCTGCCAGAGCTTCGTCTCGAGCGGTGGAGAGGGTTTTCAGTTGTTCTTCGACTGCAGGGAGGTTGGATTCGGCAATGACAGTGGGGAGGGGGCGGGGTTCAAAGCCATAGGTGAGGAAGAAGGGGGACTTGCCAGTGACGGAGTGAGGACGGTGGTTATGGGCGAATTCGGCGTGGGAGATCATTTGGGACCATGAGGCAGGGGAGTTGCCGCAGAAGATGCGGAGATAAGTCTCAACTTCTTGATTGACATGTTCTGTTTCTCCATCGGATTGAGGGTGGTAGGCAGTGGAGAGGGAGAGGTCATATCCAAGGAGTCGTCCGAGCTCTTTGGCGAAGGCCGAGGCGAACTGGGGACCCCGATCCGAGATGATTTTGTCGTAGAGGCCAAACCGAGTGTAAACCTTGTGGAAAAAGAGGGAGGCAATCCCTTCGGTGGAGACAGATTTCTTCGTAGGACAGAGAATCACCCCCTTAGTAAGCCCATGGTCTACCATGACCAAAAGACTGTCGAAGCCATCGGAGAGGGGAAGGTCGGTGATCAGGTCGCAAGAAACCTGTTGGAAGGGGCAGGAGCAGGAGGAGGAGATAGGGCAGAGAGGAGGGACAGTGGGGTGGGTGTTCACTTTGGCTGACTGGCAGGAGGCACAACCTTCAACATATTTGCGAACGAACTGTGCAAGGCCAGGCCACCAAAATTCGGAGGCGACAAGTTGGCGAGTTTTCAAATAGCCAGGGTGGCCAGCAGCGAAGTGATCGTGGTGTTGTTCAACGACTGATTTCCTAAGGTCAGGAGGAACATAGGCACGGCCTTGATAGGTAAGAACACCAGCGTCGTATTGCCAGTCAGAGAGTCGGGAGTGGAAGCAAGCAGGGACATCACCGGTGGTGGCATGGAGTGCATCAAGCACAAGGGGGTCTGAGGCGGAGGAGGAGGCTAGCTTCTCTTGGAGGGCGATGTCAATAACGTTAACAAAGAGGGAGTCGGGTAGGAGGGTAACGTTGTCGTTGTCGTCATCAGTGGTGGGGAGGAGATCAGGTCGTCGAGAGAGGGCATCGGGGGCAGCGAGGGAGGTTCCGGGGACATGTGTGAGACGGAGGTCGAAATCAGAGATGTCAAGTAACCAACGAGCCTGTCGACGGTTGAGCTTCTGGGGTTGGTGGAAGTAGGTCAGGTTTTTGTGATCGGTGAAGACCTGAACTTGGAAAGGGGATCCCTGGAGGTAGTGTCACCAGGCTTTGAGGCCACGAATGACTGCAAGAAGTTCTCGGTTGTAGATGTCATAGTTCCGCTCTGTAGGAGAGAAGGATTGTGACAAGTAGGAGCAGGGATGCCAGTTGCCGTTGGCATCGGTTTGAAGAAGAACGCCTCCAGAAGCATATTTGGAGGCATCCATGGCAATGGCAAAAGGTCGGGCAGGGTCGGGGAGGTGGAGGATCGGTTGAGAGAGGAAGAGCTTTTTCAGCTCGTCAAAGGAGTCCTGGCAAGAAGGGGACCAGTTCCAGGGTTGGTTCTTCTTGGTGAGGTCGAGGAGGGGGCGAGCGACGTTGGAGTAGTTGGGGATGAAACATCAGTAAGAGTTGGCGAAGCCAAGGAAAGAGCGGACGTCCTTGATTTTAGAAGGTGTTGGCCATTCTCGAATACCATCGAGTTTGACCGGGTCCATGGCAAGTTCATCTGGGCGAACAATCATGCCCAGGTATTCGACTTCCGAGGCTGCAAACTTGCATTTTTCAAGCTTAAGATGAAGGTCGAGTTCTTGCATACATTGTAGAACGTGTTTGGTACGCTCTTCGTGAGTCTTGGCGTCAGGGGAGAAGATGAGGAGGTTGTCCATGTAGATGACGAGCCACCCTTCGGCGATCATGTCTCTGAAAGAGTTGTTCATGAAACGTTGGAATGTCGCAGGGGAGTTGCAAAGTCCAAAGAACATGACTGTGGGTTCAAAGAGACCTTTGTGGGTGATGAAGGCCGCCTTCCATTGGTGTCCATCCTTGATGCGTACATTGTTGTAGCCCCATCGGACATCGAACTTGGTGAAGACTTTGGCTCCTTTGAGTTTGTCGACGAGGTCAGAAATGGGTGGAAGGGGGTAGGCATCTCGAACGGTGTGTTCATTGACGTATCGGTAGTCCTGGCAAGGGCGGAGGCCTCCATCCTTTTTCTTGACGAAGAAGAAGGGAGCAGCTTGGGGAGAGTTCGATGGGCAGATCTTTCCAGCTGCTAGATTTTCGTCGAGAAAGGCTTTGGTGGCTGCTTTTTCGTCGGGGGAGAGAGGGTAAAGTTTGCTGATCTTTGGGGTAAAGGATTCGTCGAGGTTAATCTCGTGGTCGTAGGGTCGGCTGGGGGGTACATGGTCGGTTGCTTCCTTCGAGAAGACAGAAGCGAAGTCGGTGTATTCTTGCAGAAGAATAGGCTTGGGTTTCACCTTTTCAGCTGCCATAGCAAGTTCAGTGGCAGTGGTGAGTTTGGCAATGGTGGTGTTCGGTACGAAGTGAGAGCCACAGCGGATAATCCGTTGAATGACTCGGACATCATGGTTGCGAAGGAGGTGTTGCTGTTGGGTCTCCTTCTGCATGTAATCAAAGAGTCGGCCGTCCCAGATGGTGTCAACATTGACATGGCGAGGTGGTCGAGGGGTGGAGGTGGCAGGTGTCAGAGGAGAGGGTCGGGTGTGTTTCTGGTAGAGTTGGTCAGATTGATCGGATTCTAGGGGAATAGACAACTCGCGAGTGGTCCAGTCGATAGTGGGGTTGACTTCCTTCAACCAAGGGAGTCCAAGGATGATGTTCTCTTTTCCGCAATTGAGGACATAGAAGGTGACTTGGTGAGCCACAGATCTGATGCGGACGAAGAGGGAGGTGGTGAAGCGGATTTGACCATTCTTATTGGCAGATTGGTCGACGTTGTTGACGGTGATGGGGGTGGCGAGTTTGGTTTTCGGGAGTTTGTGTTTCCGGACAAAGTCCCAGTCGATGCATGAGATTTGTGCTCCTGAATCGATCAGAGCACGGGTACCAACGGCTTTCAAGTGCGAGGGTTCGACGATGTGAACAGGGATTTGCATAGACTGTTTGGTTATCGACGATACAAGTACAGACGCACAAGAAAAGGAGGGTCGTTGCGTTGGGGTACGCCCTCCATCTAAAAATCCTCGCCTGGGATGGCAAAGGAGATCTGAGCCACGGTTTCTTCATCGTCATCGCCTCAACTTCTCTCAGCTGGGGAACTTCTTCGACCTTCCTAACCTTTTTCTCCGAAGTCTTTTTCAGCCTAGGGTTGTTGGAGCCAGGGCATTCGTTGGAGAGATGACCAGGCTTTCTGCAGCGGAAGCAGCGTCCTTCAGCAATGCATCGGCAGCGTTCTTCAGGGGTGAGTTTGCCAAGTTTGATGGCATCAACGTCCATGGCATCGGGGTCTTTCGAGGGGCGAGAGGGGAAGGTGAACGAGTGGTAGGTGGAAGAACCAGACTTGTTTCTCTTGGCGATGTCTTCGGCTTTTCCCCATTGGGTGAGGAAGTGAATGGCCTTAGAGTACCAGTCGTTGATTTTGGTGGGGATGGTGTCCATAGACATGATGCGGCACATAAGGCGGACTGGAAGGGCAGTAGAGAAGTACCCGATGAGGACATTCTCGTCCACGATCTCGCTGATCTGGACCTTGTTTTGAAACTCCGAGATAAACGAAGTGAGTTCTGGAATTCCGGCATTGCCAGACATCCATTGGGTAGAAAGCCAAGTGATGGCTAGGGCTTTAGTATCGTGGTGTTCAAAGGTGGTTTTAAAGGCAACGATGAAGTCTTTGAAGTCGCCAAAGCCTTTGGTGTTGCCGTTGGCATTCAGTGAGAGGGCGTTCTTTCGAAAAGAGGAAACCCAAGTCAAGGTGGCTCTGGATTTCATGTAGGAGAGGGCGAAGGCAATCTTCTTTGCCTCGGTGCTGTATACTTCTTCGTTGACTAGGAGGTAGGTTCGGACAGAGTCCAACCAGATGGTAGCCTTAGTGTAATCGCCATTGAAGGCGTCAGGGGAGCCGATGCGAAGTTTGACTGGTTTCAAGAGGGTAGACATTGTGGGGGGTGGTGCGAAAGGTGGGAGGGGGAGGGTAGAGGCGAAGGTATGGACAAGGGGAGGAGGGGCGGGGGCAGGGTGAGATGCTTGGAAGGGGAATAGAGGGGGGTGAGAGGCGGTTGGGGTGGGGGAAGGTGGCGTGGGAACTCTGGGGATGTGGAGCGCTGAGGAGAATTGGTGGGCAAGGTCGACGTCCTCCTGTTGTTCAGCGGCAGTGAGAAGGGTAGTGTCTAGATCTTGGGATGTTTCAGAGGGGGAAGTCGATGGAGACGAAGTGTCAGAGGGTTCGGAGGGGAGTTCTGTGGTGGTGAGCCTATGCGAATGCAATAGGGCTCGTTCTAGAGCTGAGGTGCGCCTGGGTGGAATGGTGAAGGATCTATAGCGATGATAGTCCTAAAATGTGGAGCTTAGTTCTTTTGTTACGCTTGGTCCGGGTAGGAACGAGCGTAGGCTCAAAGAACTAGAACGTAGGGTCAAGGGTTTGAGGTGACAACGGAGTACTTGCCCTATAGGGTCAAGGGTTCTGCCTGCTAGGATGTATAGCAGGTGGTTCGAGTGTAAGTCTGCCTACCGAGGAGGTAGCAGCGAGTTACGATGAGGGGAACGAAGGGGAACGAGGTAAGATTGAGCAGAACTAAGCTAGGGTACAAGGGACGAAGTACTAGAGCTTATATACTGCACAATGGAAAGCCATAGAAGGTCATGGAATAACTATGACTAAGCGAAGAATATTTGAAAGGAAGAAAGAGGTAAAGATAGCAAGATAAGGGTGTGCGACGAACACGTTGCATGTTCTAGAGCACTCTATCGAAGTGGAAGCATCAGGTAAGGCTGACGATAGTAAGCAGCCATGAGAAAGAAGGAAAAGAATAGGGGCAAATCGTAACATTCATCACACACCCTTATCTCTATTATCTTTGCTTCCTTTTCTTTTTGAACTTTCTTTGCTTAGTCATAGTTGTCCCACAATCTTCTATGACTTTCCATTCCACAGTATATAAGCCTAGGTACTTCGTCCCTTGTACTCTAGCTTAGTCCTGCTCAATTCTACCTTGTTCCTCTTTGCTCCTCTCATCGTAACTCGCTGCTACCTCTTTGACAGGCAGACTTACCTTCAAACCACCTGCTATACGTCCTAGCAGGAAGAACCCTTGACCCTGTGTGACAAGCTCCTCATCTCTGGCTAGAACCCTTGATCCTATATTCTAGTTCTTTGAGCCTATGCTTGTTCCTATCCAGACCAAGCATAACACCTCTCCTGTCACTACAGAACCCATTATCAATGTTCCTTCTTCTGCTTCTCAAAACTGCTGCAACCCTTTCTCTTTTATTCAACAAGGTGGTATGCTCATGTTTCTTAACAATCCTAACCTTCATATTGCCCTTCGCAACCACTTAGAACCCACTTCTCCTCTTCATTTGCTTTTCCATATGTACTATGAACTCCACCACCTCCAATCCCATGCCAACCTCATCACCAATGACACTGCATGTATGCATCACTTATGCTGTATCCTTGAAACCCCCCTTGCCCTGAAGGACCTTGTCATTTCTGCGATGCATCAGCTAGAGATGGACACCTTGACTTCGGATATTCAGCACTACATGGAACACCTTAACTTGAGATCTAATGCTGATGAACGATCCCCTGAGGCCTCTAGCAAACCTTTGACCTCGGAAGAGTTAGCCTCTCTAGAATGCCCAGAGGTAGTCTGGGAAGGCGAAAGGAATTGCCCCTTACCTGCAGACCATCCTCTCTACAACAAGGCCTGTTTCCACTGTCACTGTCTCTCTCACATCAGGCCCAATTGTATATATTACCATTGCCCTCATTGCAACTGCTGTTACGCGGAGCGTACCTCAAGTGGACCAAGACTTGTGTCGAAAGGAATTCCTCGAGCAGGACACTCACGAAGAGGTACAACTCAGCTTGAGAGGTGAAGGGCCGAAGGACTACTCCAAGAGGAGGACTGAGGGATGAAGGTTCGAGAACGAGGGACTACTCCTAGAGGAGGACTGAGGGAGGAAGGTGACTCAAGAGTACACTAGATTGCGCAGATCGAGAATAGAGTACATCGTAGTAGACGAATGGACTATATACTCGGGGACGCGTAAGCGTAGAATGTCATAGAACGATGAAGAACAAAGGACGCGTCAGCGTTAGTAAGCGAAAATGAATAAAGATGTGCAGCATCGGGATGAAAGATAAACGAATCAATAGGAGCGTGCATGAGGTACTCTATCAGAATGGAGAAGAGGAAATCATGTGAGCGAAAGAGGGGAAAAACCGTAACATTACCCCCCACCAAGCCTTGAAGTCCCTGACCTCAAGATCAAGCCAAGTCTGTCAGAGGCGGAGGAGGAAAGGATGCCGTGAATGCCTGAGAAGGAGTGGAATTCTCAAAAGGGCAGTCAGAGAAGATGTGCCCTGCCTCATCGCAACGAGCACAAGTGCGAGTAGGACAGAAACGATTGGAATGACCCCAGCGAGAACAGGTGGAACATTGGGTTTTGAAACAGAGATGAGTCGGATGTCCAGGGGCAAAAACGAGGCAGGAAGAACAACGGTATTCGGAGCAGTTTTCTCGATAATGTCCCGAGCGATGGCAATGGTAACATAGGGTGGAGGTGGTCGCAGGAGGACGGGTGATAGGGGATACGAGAGTCTGTACTGCGGAGGAAAGAATACGTCGGCCGGTGGAACTGCGGAAGAATTGGACATGTTCTCTGTTGAGGGCTAGCATGTTTTGGTCAACGATGAAACCGTCAGAGCAAAAGGAGGGGTCATTGATGTGATCATGAGGGATGAGTTGAATGGAGGAGAGGCGAGAGGCGAGTGGTAAAGAGGCAGGGGCATCTGGAGGGGCAATCGGCAGAGGAGGAGGAGATAAAGGGGTGGAGAGGACGGAGGAGGAGGTAACGGTGGGGATGGAGGTGATAGAATTGAGGTATCTGTCCTGTGCGTCACGAGAGAGAGAGAGATAAATGCGACGAAAGGTAGGGTAAAGGGTGATAGGATTAAGTCGTTCAACAAAAACATGAAAACCGTGAAGGTGAAGGATAGAAAGAATACGGTCTGGGAGACGATTAATCAAAAAGCGAAGGGGAAGTCCGAAAGCTGCAGGAAGATCAGAAGGGGCAGCTTGGAAGTGGTACAACTGTACTTTAGAGACGTCGAGGAAAAGGCGTACGAGTTCCTGAGAAATTTCGTCTTCCTCATAGAGAGGGTTGGTTTCGATGGCGTGGACAAGGGTAGGATCGGCGAGGATGGCGGCGTAGAGAGTGTAGACAGCGGAGGTGGGTAAAAACATAGGCTGTACATGTCTGGAACGTAATGGAGAAGAGATGGAGAGTGGAGATGAAGAGGGGGATGAGGAATAGGTGGACATGATGACAAATGGGTAGTAAGAAGTGATTTACGAAGAGGGAGAAAAGGAAAACAATAAGGATCATACGAAGAGGGTGTTTTTAATTTTTTGTATGGACGGGGCAGTTGTCGAAGTGGCAAAAGTATTTGTGTTCAAGGAAATGGGAAGAAGATAAAGTGGGATGACGAAGAAGGAACCAGCGTCGAGATTTAGTGCAAGGGGAAAATAGTTGGGCGTATGCAATTTCAATGGGGATTGGGTCCATGCTATCGTAGAGAGTGAGTCCGTTTATAATCTGAGAGAATGTTCTTGGCATGACGGAGATTACTTTCCGGTTCCCAGGTGTTCTCTGCTGCGGAGTATCC
This sequence comes from Heimioporus retisporus, assembly GCA_038090495.1. Taxonomy (NCBI): domain Eukaryota; kingdom Fungi; phylum Basidiomycota; class Agaricomycetes; order Boletales; family Boletaceae; genus Heimioporus; species Heimioporus retisporus. Next base: position 20,633 of record JBBPMV010000009.1, on the reverse strand, counting down.
CTTCCATGCGGTCAGGTACTGATAGCAGCCAGGGGATCCCTTGTGTGAGAGAATGCCGTCAACTTCGTATTCCTCTTCTCCATCGATTATGTCAGGGGGTGGAGTGGGAAATGAAGGACCATGTGCTTCAGTGGAGTGAAAAGGGGAAAGAAGGGTGGCGTGGAAGACATTATGAATTTTCCATGTGGAAGATAGGTGGAGGTGATAAGATAGAGGTGATAGTACCTGAGAGATTTCGAAGGGACCAAGTCATTTTGGGGCGAGTTTCCGAGATGGGTAAGGGATGTGGAGGTTGGTGGCTTCTAGCCAGACCTTGTTGCCTACTTTCCATGGGGAGAATTTCCAGGTGCAATGTTGAGTCATGAGGCGTTGAGCTGACTCGTGTGCTGCCAAAGCTTCTTTTTGGGATTCTTCCAGGGCGACGAGGCGGGAGGAGAGAGCAGGAATGAAGGTTTTTCCGAGGGGGGGGTAAGCGCGAGGGTTGTAGCCTAACATGAGTGAAAAGGGGGAAGTTTTTGTGGAGGAGTGGGGGGAGGAGTTGTGGTGGAACTCGGCAGAGGAGATGAATGCTGACCAGGAATGGGGTTGATTGCCACAAAATAGGCGAAGATATGTTTCGATTTCCTGATTTGTGCGCTCGGTCTGGCCGTCAGTCTGAGGATGGTATGTGGTGGATAGTCGGACGTCATAGTGAAGTAGACGGGCTAATTCCCTAGCGAAGGCGGATGCAAATTGGGGACCGCGATCGGAGATGATGGAGTCATGTAAACCAAAGCGTTTGAAGACATTGTTATAGAATAGGAGGGCTACTCCAGTGGCGTCAATGGTTTTCGAACAAGGCATGAGAATTACCCCCTTTGAAAGTCCGTGGTCGACCACGACCAGCAAAGAATCAAAGCCGGAGGAGAGAGGAAGGTCCGTGATGAGATCCATGGAGAGTTGACGGAAAGGGAGGGGGGAGGAGGAGGGGATAGGAGAGAGGGGGGGTGCAGTGGGGTGGGTGTTGACCTTGGATTGCTGGCAGAGAGCGCAGCCGGCGATGAAGTTGCGAACGAAAGTGGATAATCCCGGCCACCAAAAGTCGCATTCGATGAGTGCCTTGGTGCGGAAGAAGCCCATGTGACCCGTGGTGGGAGAGGTGTGGTAGGAGTGCAGTAGGGCAGAGCGAGAGGCAGGGGGAATATAGAGTCGATGGCGGAAGTACAAGTGACCATTGTCAAAAGACCAGTCGGCGAGGGAGGAACGAGGGGAGAGTTGTCCTGTAGGGATTGAAGGGTGCGAATGACGAGGGGATCGGAGGAGGTGGAACGACGAATGTTGTCTGCCAGGGCAAGATCGAGGGCAGAGATGACGACTGGGTCAGGGAGGATGGAAGAGACGTTGTCCAGGGAGGTATCGACGTCAACGTTGCGAGATAAAGCATCAGCGGGGGCCATGTGAGACCCTGGGGTGACCTGCCAAACAATATCAAAATCCTGAAGAAGGAGCGACCAACGAGCTTGTCGACGAGATAGTTTGCGAAGATCCTTCAGGTACGAAAGATTTTTGTGGTCGGTGATGATGGTGACGGGGTGGGGGGTGCCTTGGAGGTATTGTTGCCACTCCTGAAGGGCTAGGATAACTGCGAGGAGCTCGTGATCGTAAATGTCATAATTTCGTTCGGCAGGGGTGAAAGCTTGGGAGAAATAGGCGCATGGGTGTGAGTCACCATTGGTGTTGCTTTGGAGAAGAACAGCACCCGCAGCCAAAAGAGAGGCGTCCGACATGATGGTGAAAGGTTGAGAGACGTCGGGGAAAGCGAGGACAGGAGAGGAGGAGAAGTGAGTTTTCAGAGAGTCAAAGGCACGTTGTTGGAGGGGGGTCCAAAGCCAGGGTTCGTCTTTGCGGGTAAGGAGGGTGAGAGGGGCAACCAGATTTGAGAAGCCAGGTATAAATTTGCGATAGAAATTCGCAAAACCAAGGAATGAACGGATTCCCTTAACTGAAGTGGGAGGTTTCCAGTCCGCGATGGCCGAAAGCTTGGTCGGATCCATTTTTATAAGCCCTTGGCTGATGATCAGGCCCAAGTACTCCATCTGGGGAGAGTCGAAAGTGCATTTAGATATTTTCAATGACAAGTTGTTTTCTCGGAGGCGTTGGAGGACTCGTTTAGTATGGGCATGGTGAAGTTCGAGGTCGTGTTGGGTATGGATTCCTATGTCGTCCATGTAGATCTTCAACCATCCTTCAGCAATCATATCTGCGAAGATGTGGTTCATGAAAGCCTGGAAGGTGGGAGGGGCATTGTTGAAACCAAAGAACATGACCGTTGGTTCGAAGAGGCCTAAGGGTGTGATGAACGCTGCTTTCCATTGATCCTCTTCGCGTAGACGAATGTTGTTGTATCCCCAACGAATGTCGAACTTGGTGAAGAGGGTGGAATCCTTCATGTCATCGATGAGCTCCGAGATGAGGGGTAATGGGTAGGCGTTGTGGACGGTGTGGGAGTTAAGGTATCGATAGTCTTGGCAAGGGCGAAGGGTTCCATCCTTCTTAGGCATGAAGAAGAACGGAGAGGCCTGAGGGGATTTCGAGGGGATGATACGACCGGTCTTCAAGTTTTCTTCGATGAAGGTTCGACAAGCCTCCTTCTTGGCAGGGTTGAGGGGATATATCTTGGCGATCTTTGGAACAAAGGATGGTTTAAGGTCGATGGAGTGATTGAAGGAACGATGAGGGGGTAGGGTTTCGAACATCTTTTCGGAGAACACATCAACGTAGTCGGTGCACCAGGAGGAAACTTGAGTTTCTTTGGGCAAACTCTGTTGTGCCAGTTGGGTGGATAGGGTGATTTTTCCAAGGTGTTGAGGGTAGGTCTCGTCAACATCTTTCCAGGGCGGATGCTCACTAAGAGGTACCACAGCGTCCTGGAGAGTGAGAGTGTTGGCGGACCAATCAATGACAGGGTTGCGTTTCTTTAACCAAGTCATTCCGAGGATTATGCAGGGAGAACCTAAAGATGTAACCAGGAAGGTGATGTTGTCAGAGAGGTCGGGGAAAATGACATTTGCGGTGATAGCGAAACGGATGGTCCCTTGGTGATTGGGGGTTCCATCTACGTTGTAGGCGGTGAGGGGTTGAGGGAGTTTCCAAATGGCTTTTCGAAGTTTGGGAACGAGAGAGACGTCGATGAAATTGTTGGTGGCTCCGCAGTCTATAAGGGCGGTAGTGGTAATGGTTTGTGACTCAGTGTGTAGGCAAACAGGGAGGTGTAGAGTTCTTTCATTGGAGAGGCCTACTATTACAGTGTCGATGTCTAGGGAAGGAGACGTTACAACTTCTTCCCTTACTGAAAACCCGAAGCGGAATCGTCCTTAGCTTCCTCGAAGCAGAGTTTAAGAGTTTGTAAGATTTCTCCTTCGTCTTTGCTGGTGGTTTTGAGTTTGGAAACGTAGGTGTCGAGGGCAGAGGATTGTTTCGGGGGGGGAGGGGGAGTGGTAGCGGTGGAGATGGTGTCTGTGGTTTGGATGCATTGCTGGGAGGGGCGAGAGGGTTTCGTCGTGAAGGTCTTACACTGTGTGGCATTATGTCCCTTTTGACGACAACAAAGACAGAGTCCTTCCCTGAAACAGCGAGCTCGTTCTGCTGGGATAAGTTTCGAGACGCGGATGACATCAATGTCCATGGCGTTGGGATCTGGGGAGGTGGGGGTACGGGAGAACGTGGAGGGAGTACGATGGCCTTGTTGAAGGGTTGCGATGCGAGCTTTCTGAGCATGGAAGGTCTTAGCCTTTTCGATCCATTCTTTGATGGTAGTAGGGACGGTTGTCATGGAGAGAATCATGATGGATAGTTGCTGGTCTAGTCCGAGAGAGAACTGATCGATAAGGGTGGTATCGTCTGTGATGGAGGCTCTGGCTGCGAGGTTTTGGAAGTCGGTGATATATTTCTGAAAGCTGTCGTCTGTTTCTCCATTGGAACTTCGGGTGGATTTCTGTACAAGTTTGGATAACTCTAGGTGAGCGGTGGCTTGGGTGTCGAAAGGATAGAAGGTGGATTCAAAGTTGGTGGAGAATTTGTCGAAGGTTTTGTCAGGGAAGTTCGCATCAGCCATGCGATCATACCACATTTCAGAGAAGGAGATGCCGCGCCCCTTACTCATCTTGTTGAGAGTGGTCATGATTTTAGTCTCATCAGTGGAGTACAAGGTCTTGTTTATCTTGAAGTAAGCCTTCATGGCTTTGATCCAACGTACGGCATCAGAGGGGTCGCCAGAGAAGTCTGCTGGGAGGGCTGCCTTAAGTTCTGTCATAGTGTGCATAGGTTGAGTGCTGACAATGGGGGGAATTGTCTGGGAAGCAGGGATTGGTGGGATGTTGACGATGGGAGGAGCTGCTTGGGGTAAAAGAGTCTGAGGAAGGATTGGGCTAAGAGCGATGGGGGATCCTAAGGGGGTACTGGGGCGCAGAGGTTGAGGCTGTGTGGTGTAAGACGACGAGAATGCTGGGGTACGGAGGGTGGAGACTACTGGGGTGGGGACGTTCCGTCCTGCTAGGCGATGGCATCGTCGGAGTTCTGTGGTGGAGAGAACAGGTTCCTCGTCTGAGGAATCGGCACTGGGGGCTCTGATGCTGTGAATGATGGACTATGGTGGGTCCTACTCCGTAATAGGAGGGACGTGGGAGATTCTCGATCTTTTGTTACGTGGAGCGTACCTCAAGTGGACCAAGACTTGTGTCGAAAGGAATTCCTTGAGCAGGACACTCATGAAGAGGTACAACTCAGCTTGAGAGGCGAAGGGCCGAAGGACTACTCCAAGAGGAGGACTGAGGGACGAAGGTTCGAGAACGAGGGACTACTCCTAGAGGAGGACTGAGGGAGGAAGGTGACTCAAGAGTACCCTAGATTGCACAGATCGAGAATAGAGTATATCGTAGTAGACGAATGGACTATATACTCAGGGACGCGTAAGTGTAGAATGTCATAGAACGATGAAGAACAAAGGATGCGTCAGCGTTAGTAAGCGAAAATGAATAAAGATGTGCAGCATTGGGATGAAAGATAAACGAATCAATAGGAGCATGCATGAGGCACTCTATCAGAATGGAGAAGAGGAAATCATGTGAGCGAAAGAGGGGAAAAACCGTAACAACTGCCATGCTTCAGGCCATTCTGCCTATCAATGTCCCCTTCTTCACTGCCAATCTCCAGCTCCCCTCATCCCTTCCTCCTCATCATCCTCCTCTTGCTCATCTTGTGGATCTTGTAGGTCTCAAGCCTCCTCGTCCTCCACCTCCACCCATCCTCTCATGCAATGTCTTTCCTCTCCTCCAGTCCCTCACACTCCTCTCCCCATTCCCCCTCCCTCTGGTCATCGTCATCACCAATGTCTCCCTTGTGCCAATGCTGAACTGCATTGCCTTTCTTGTATGCCTGCCAAAAGGTCTTTGGATGTTGATGAAGAATGAGGATACCCCCCCAACTATGATGCGTCTGCATATGTTAACATGACTGGTTCCCCTGGTGGTGATTGCTGCATGGACCTATAGTTCATTTCTTTTTCTACTTCTTTGATTCTCACTGTGGCTTTGAATGTACTCTAGGGATAATGTTACAATTTGCCCCTATTCTTTTCTCTTTGTCATTCATGCTTGTTATCATCAGCTTAACCCAATGCTTTCACTTTGATAGAGTGCTCTAGAACCCACAATGTGTTCATTGCACACCCTTATCTTTGTTATCTCTGCTTCTTCTTCCTTTCAAACTTTCTTTGCTTAGTCATAGTTGTTCCACAACCTTCTATGACTTTCCACTGTATAGTATATAAGCCTAGATACTTCATCCCTTGTACCCTAGCTTAGCCTGCTCAATCTACCTTGTTCCCCTTTGCTCTCCTCATTGTAACTTGCTGCTACCTCTTCAGCAGGCAGACTTACCTTCAAACCACCTGCTATACATCCTAGCAGGCAGAACCCTTGACTCTGTGTGACAAGTCCTTCATCATTACCTCAAACCTTTGACCCTACATTCTAGTTCCTTGAGCCTACACTCATTTCTATCTGGACCAAGTGTAACACTTCTCATCCCCCTCTTGTCCACACTTTCACCTCTACCCAACCCCTCCCACCTTTTGCACCCCCCCTACAATGTCTACCCTCTTGAAACCAGTTGAACTTTGCATCAGCTCCCCTGACACCTTCAATGGCAATTATACCAAGGCTACCATCTGGTTGGACTCTGTCCAGACTTATCTTCTTGTCAACAAAGAAGTATACAACACTGAGGTGAAGAAAATTACCTTTGTCCTATCATACATGAAATCTGGAGCTGCCCTCACTTGGGCCTCCTCCTTTTGAAAAGCAGCCCTCACCTCTGATGCCCAAGGAACTCCTGTTGGTTTTGGAAAGTTCTCAGACTTCCTCTCCTCCCTTAGAACCACCTTCAAACACCATGACACCCAAGCCCTAGCCATTACTTGACTTTCCACCCAACAGATGTCCAACAATGCTGGAATCCCAGAACTCACTTCATTCATTTCAGAATTTTGCAACAAAGTCCAGATCAGCAAAATCATTGATGAGAATGTCCTCATTGGATATTTTTCCACAGCCCTCCCCATCCATCTCATGCATCATATCATGTCCATGGATACCATCCCCACCAAAATCAGCAAATGGTACTCTAAGGCCATTCATTTCCTCACTCAATGGAGAAAAGCTGAAGATATCACCAAAAGGAACAAATCTGGTTCCTCCACCTATCACTCATTCACCTCTTCCTCCTGCCCCTCGAAGGACCCCAATGCTATGGACATTGATGCCATCAAGATTGGCAAACTCACTCCCAAAGAATGCCACCGATGCATTGCAGAGGGATATTGCTTCCAATGCTGAAAGACTGGTCATCTTTCCAGCAAATGCCCCACCTTCCCTTCCAACAACCCAAAGCCAAAGAAGACTTCAGAGAAAAAGGTTAGGAAGGTCAAAGAAGTTCCCCAGCTAAGAGAAGTGGAGGATGATGACAATGAAGAAACCATGGCTAGGATCTCCTTCACCATCCCAGGCAAGGATTTTTAGATGGAGGGTGTACCCCAATGCAATGACCCTCCTTTTCTTGTGCATCTGTACTTGTATCATTGATAACCAAACAGTCTATGCAAATCCCTGTTCACATCATCAAACCTTCACACTTGAAAGCCATTGGTACTTGTGCTCTAATTGATTCAGGAGCACAAATCTCTTGCATTGATTGGGACTTTGTTCAAAAGCACAAACTCCCAAAAACCAAACTCATCACTCCTATCACCATCAATAACATCAACCAATCAACTAACAAGAATGGTCAAATTCGCTTCACCACCTTCCTCTTTGTCCACATTGGATCTGTGGCTCACCAGGTCACTTTCTACATCCTCAATTGTGGAAAGGAGAACATCATCCTTGGACTCCCTTGGCTTAAGGAAGTCAACTCCACTATCAACTGGACCTCTTGCTAGCTGTCCATTCCTCTGGAATCTGATCAATCTGATCACCTTTATCAGAAACACCCCCACCCCCCCCCCCCCCCCCCTCTCCTACTCCCACAACCTCTACTCCTTGAACCCCTCATCATGTCAACGTTGATACTGTCTGGGATGGACGACTCTTTGACTATATGAAGAAGGAGACCCAACAACAACACCTTTTTCAAAATCACGATATCCAAGTCATCCAACAGATCATTCAATATGGCTCTTGCTTCATCCCAAACACCACCATCACAAGATTTACCACTGCTACTGAACTTGTCATGGCCACTGAGAAAGTGAAACCCAAACCTGTTCTCTCACAAGAATACACCAACTTCACTTCAGTCTTCTTAAAGGAAGCAACCAACCATGTACCCCAACCTTATGACCATGAAATCAATCTCAACAAATCCTTCACCCCAAAAATTGGCAAACTCTACCCCCTCTCCCCTGACAAAAAGTCAGCTACCAAAGCCTTGCTCAATAAAAACCTTGCAGCCGGAAAAATCTGTCCATCAAACTCCCCCCAAGCCACCCCCTCCTTCTTCATCAAAAAGAAGGATGGAGGTCTCCATCCTTGTCAAGACTATCGATATATCAATGAACATACTGTTCAAGATGCTTACCCCCTCCCCTTCATCCTCAATCTTGTCAATAAACTCAAGGGAGCTAAAGTCTTTACTAAGTTTGATGTTCAATGGGGTTATAACAATGTTTGTATCAAAGACAGACACCAATGGAAAGCAGCCTTCATCACCCACAAAGGTCTCTTTGAACCCACCATTGTTACGCAGGGCGTACCTCGAGTGGATCAAGACTGTGTCGAAAGACTTACATACCGACGAGCAGGACACTCATGAAGAGGTACAACTCAGCTCGAAGGGACGAAGGGACAAAGGACCACGCCAAAGAGGCGGACTAGGGACTGAGGGACTAAGGGACTGAGAGACTGAGGGTGACTCAAGAGTACACTAGATTGCGCAGATCGAGAATAGAGTACATCATTGTAAACGAATAGACTATATACCCAATGACACGTAAGTGTAGAATGTCATGGAAGGCGAAAGAACAAAGGACGCGTCAGCGTCAGGTAAGGAAGAATGAGTAAAAGAGAAAGAACAAAGGACGCGTCAGCATCAGGTAAGCAAGAATGAGTAAAAGGGAAAAGATGCACAGCATCGGAAGATGAACCAATCACAAAGGTGTGCATGAAGCACTCTATCGAAGTGGAACGATGAGCGAAAAGTAGAGTATATGAGCGGGATAAGGACGACTGTAACAACCATCATGTTCTTTGGACTTTGCAATTCCCCTGCCACATTCCAACATTTCATGAACAACTCTTTCAGAGACATGATTGCTGAAGGATGGCTCATCATCTACATGGATGACCTCCTCATCTTCTCCCCTGATGCCAAAACTCACAAAGAACACACCAAACATGTTCTGCAATGAATGCAGGAACTCAACCTTCATCTTAAGCTTAAGAAATGCAAATTTGCTGCTGTTGAAGTTGAATATCTAGGCATGATTGTTCAACTGGATGAACTTGCCATGGACCTGGTCAAACTTGATGGTATTCAGGAATGGCCAACACCTTCCAAGGTCAAGGATGTTCACTCTTTCCTTGGCTTTGCCAATTTCTACCAACATTTCATTCCCAACTACTCTAATGTTGCCTGCCTCCTCCTTGACCTCACCAAGAAGAATCAACCTTGGAATTGGTCTCCCTCTTGCCAGGATTCCTTTGATGAGTTGAAAAAGCTCTTCCACTCCCAACTGATCCTCCACCTCCCCAACCCTGCCCAACCCTTTGCCATTGCAACCGATGCCTCCAAGTACACTTCAGGAGGTGTCCTTCTCCAGACTGATACCAATGGTGACTGGCATCCCTGCTCCTACCTGTCACAATCATTCTCCCTCACTGAGCAAAACTACGATATCTATGACCAAGAACTTCTTGCAGTCATCTGCAGTCTCAAAGCATGGCAACATTATCTCCAAGGCTCCCCTTTCCAGGTTCAGGTCTTCACAGACCACAAGAACCTGACTTACTTTCACCAACCCCAGAAGCTCAATCGTCAACAGACTTGATGGCTACTCAACATCTCAGACTTTGACCTCCATCTCACCCATGTCCCCAGGACCTCCCTTGCTGCCCCAGATGCCCTATCTTGCCACCTTGACCTCCTCCCAGCCACTGACAACAATAATGACAACATCACCCTTCTACCTGACTCTCTTTTTGTTAATGCAATTGACATCACTCTCCAGGAGAAGCTAGCCTCCTCTTTGGCCTCTGACCCCCTTGTGCTAGATGCACTCTGCACTACCACTTGTGATGTCCCCGCTTGCTTTCACTCCCAACTCTCTGACTGGCAGTATGACACCAGCATCCTCACTTACCAAGGCCATGCCTACATTCCTCCTGATCTCCAAAGATCCATTGTTGAATGACACCATGACCACTTTGCTGCTGGCCACCTGGGTTACCTGAAGACTCGCCAACTCATTGCCTCTGAATTCTGGTGGCCTGGTCTCACTCAGTTCATATGAAAATATGTTGAAGGGTGCACCTCCTGCCAGTCAGCCAAGGTCAACACCCACCCCGCTGTCCCTCCTCTTTGCCCCATCCCCTCCTCCTGCTCCCACTCTTTCCAACAGGTTTCTTGCGATTTGATCACAGACCTCCCCCTTTCTGGTGGCTTTGACAGTCTTTTGGTTATGGTAGACCATGGGCTTACCAAGGATTCTCTGCCCTACAAAGAAATCTGTCTCTGCTAAAGGGATTGCCTCCCTCTTTTTCCACAAGGTTTACACTTGGTTTGGCCTATATGACAAAATCATCTCAGATCGTGGTCCTCAATTTGCCTCTGCCTTTGCCAAAGAACTTGGACAACTCCTTGGATATGACCTCTCACTCTCCACTACTTACCACCCTCAATCCGATGGAGAAACAGAACATGTCAACCAAGAGGTCGAAACTTATCTTCAAATCTTCTGTGGCAACTCCCCTTCCACATGGTCCCAGATGATCTCCCACACCAAATTTGCCCACAATCACTGTTCTCACTCCGTCACCAGCAAATCCCCTTTCTTCCTCACTTATGGCTTCAAACCCCACCCCTTCCCCACTGTCATTGCTGAATCCAACCTTCCCACAGTCAAGGAATGACTGAAAACCCTCTCTGCCACTTGAGATGAAGCTCTAGCTGCCCATGAACTCACTAGACAAGTCATGAAAGCCCACTCTCACAGCAAATTCACTCCCTTCCATAAAGGTGATAAGGTTTGGCTAGAAGCTCACAACCTGAAACACCTCATCTCCCATCCAAAGTTTGCTCCCAAGCAAGAAGGACCCTTTACCATTGTTCAGATACTATCCCCACTCATTTACAAACTCCACCTCCCTCGTACCTGGAAAATTCACAACACATTCCATGCTTCCCTCTTATCACCCTATCATGAAAACAATGTACATGGCCTGAACTTCCCTTCCCCCCCACCTGACCTCATTGATGGAGAAGAAGAATACAAGATGGAAAAGGTGATCCGACACAAGGGAACCCCAAATAATCACCACTTCTTGGTCCAATGGAAAGGATACTCAGCCGAAGAAGACTCCTGGCTTCCCAAATCAGAGTTTAAACATGTCAAGGAAATTCTCTCTGGATACAAAAGCCTCCACCCCTCCATTTTCCCTCCATCCTCTTCCCCATCATCACCCCATCACAATGACCAACATCTCCCCTAGTTGCTCCTCCATTGAAGCCAACACAGGCTGGAACCCACCTCCTGAACTTCCTCACCTCAAAACCTTAGATCATACCCGGGATGGCCTGTGGCCTCCCTCCCCTATCACTACCAAACCCATCATCAACCCCACTCCCTTTGCTTCTCGTGTATGCTGCAACCCTTTCTCTTCAGTTCAACAGGGATGCATGCTTATGTTTCTTGATAACCCTAACCTCCGTATTTTCAAGAATAAAGGTATGCTATGTACTACTCGAATGTGAAGGGACAGAGGAATTCTCAAGTGGGAATACTCACTTGGAGATGTGCAGAGGACTTTTCAGGTTTCTGTGAAGAGAAGAATGTATCTTGTATTTGACTCTCTTAGTGAGAGTGGGTAAGGGGGAATGGCCCCCTTTATATACATGAATACTGTATGTACTTGTTTGTACTATTCTACAGTATTCTATCCAATAGGATTACTAGTTTTATTTCAAATGAATAGTGTAAGCTGTTATGTAAGCATGAAGAATGTTCCACAACATTCTATGAGGTTCTATCAGATATGGATTGATCCTATTGATCCTATTTGATCCTATCTGGTCTAGACTCTGATCCTAATTGATCCGATGTCATGTGATTGATCATGTGACCATTAGTCATGCTTCATTCTCAACACGTATTTCTCTTCGAAACCATTTGGAACCTTCATCTCCTCTTCATTCTCTTTTTCGTATGTACTATGAACTCTTTCACCTTCACTCCCATGCCAACCTCATTGCCAATGACACGGCCTGCATGCACCACTCTTGCCACATTCTTGAGACCCATCATACCCTCCAGGACCTTGTCATTTCTGCCATACATCAACTGGAGATGGATACATTGACATCAGACATTCAGTGCTATATGGAATATCTTAACACAAGGTCTAACACTAACAAACAATCCCCCAAGGCCTCTAGCAAACCTTTGACTTCAGAGGAATTAGCCTCCATCAAACAAACTGAGGTAGCATGGAATGGAGAAAGGAACCACCCCCTTCCAGAGACCCACCCCCTGTATAACAGAGCTTGTTTTCATTGTCACTGTCTTTCTCACATCAGGGCTAACTGCATCTACTACCATTGCCCTCATTGCAACCAACATGCTCCTGGCCATTCTGCATATCAATGCCCTCTCCTCCATCATTAGTCTCCAGCTCCCCTCATCCCCTCCTCATCATCCTCCTCTCACTTGTCACACAGATCCCATAGGTCTTGTGTATCATCCTCTACTTCACTTGTCCCCTCATGCAATGTCTTTCCTCTCCTCCAGTCCCTCACACCCCCCTCCCCATTCCCCCTCCCTCTGGTCGTCATCATTACCAGCATCTCCCTTGTTCCAATGCTGAACTTTGCCATCTTTCTGGCATGCCCACCAAAGGATCTTTAGATGTCAATGAAGAATGGGGGTACCCCAACTATGATGCCTCAGCATATGCCAACATGACTGGTTCCCCAGGTGGTGACTGCTGCATGGACCTCTAGTTTGTTTTCTCTTTGCCTTTTTATTTCTCACTGTAGTTTTGAATGTACTCCAGGGGTAATGTTACAATTTGCCCCTATTCTTTTCTCTTAGTCATTGATACTTGTCATCATTGGCCTAACCTGATGCTTCTACTTCAATAGAGTGCTCTAGAACCCACAACGTGTTCGTTGCACACCCTTATCTTTGTTATCTCTGCTTCTTCTTCTTTTTGAACTTTCTTTGCTTAGTCATAGTTGTTCCACAACCTTCTATGACTTTCCACTGCACAGTATATAAGCCTAGGTACTTCATCTCTTGTACTCTAGCTTAGTCCTGCTCAATTCTACCTTGTTCCCTTCACTCTCCTCATCATAACTTGCTGCTACCTCTTCAGTAGGCAGACTTACCTTCGAATCACATGCTATATATCCTAGCAGGAAGAACCCTTGACCCTGTGTGGCAAGTTCTTTGTCCTCGCCTCGAACCTTTAACCCAACATTCTAGTTCTTTGAGTCTATGCTCATTCCTACCTGGACCAAGTGTAACACAGAGCAGATGGTGGCACAAAAGGGTTGGTAGGCAAATTTGACTGTTGACTTACTGTTTGATCTGTGTATGATATATTTAGTACATGATTGAAGTAAGTCATGGTCAGATAGAGAGTCTCTTGGTAAAGATGAAGGTTAACAGAGCCACCAAAAAAGCAAATTATACAATGGTTATTGTCATTGATGATATATAACCTATTGTGGAATATTTGATATAAGATCATCAAACATTCAAAGACCAAATGGATGAACATTGTCCAAATCCACACATTATGCAAGACTATGGGAGGCATCATGTACAAAAGACAAACTCCGCTGTCTAGGCAGATAAGAGGTTTCAATGAAAGTGAAACTTTGCAAAAATAAACTCCACTTAGTTCCCTAAGTGGGGCTCATAACCTTTTGAGAATAAAGGTATACTATGTATGTACATCATGTTACGCTTGGTCCAGGTAGGAACAAGCGTAGGCTCAAAGAACTAGAACGTAGGGTCAAGGGTTCGAGGTGACAACAAGATACTTGCCCTATAGGGTCAAGGGTTCTTCCTGCTAGGACGTATAGCAGGTGGTTCGAGTGTAAGTCTGCCTACTGAAGAGGTAGCAGCGAGTTACGATGAGGGGATGAAGAGGAACAAGGTAAGATTGAGCAGAACTAAGCTAGGGTACAAGGGATGGAGTACTAGAGCTTATATACTGCGCAATGGAAGGTCATAGAAGGTTATGGAACAACTATGACTAAGCAAAGAATATTCGAAAGGAAAAGAGAAGTAAAGATAACAAGATAAGGGTGTGTGACAAGCATGTTGCATGTTCTAGAGCACTCTACAGAAATGGAAACATCGGGTAAAGCCAATGATGACAAATGTGGATAACAAAGAAAAAGAATAGGGGCAAATTGTAACATTACCCCCGGAGTACATTCGAAACCACAGTGAGAAGCAAGAGGTAGAAAGAAGAAAATAAACTTAAAGGTCCATGCAGCGGTCACCACCAGGGGAGCCAGTCATGTTAGCAACAGCGGAGGCGTCATAGTCAGGGTATCCCCACTCTTCATCGACATCGAGAGATCTGTCGGCTGGCATACCAGAGAGGCAGCGAAGTTCGGCATTAGAACAAGGGAGGCATTGGCGATGACGATGACCGGAGGGAAGGGGAATGGGGAGTGGAGTGTGAGGAACTGAAGGAGAGGAGAGGCATTGTGTGAGAGGGCGAGTGGAAGTGGAAGACAAGGAGGTATGAGACCTATGAGAGCGACAAGAGGACCAGGAGGAGGAGGAAGAAGACGAGGGAACGAGGGGAGCAGGAGACTGGTGACAGAGGAGGGGGCATTGATATGCCAAGTGGCCTGGGGCATGTCGGTTGCAGTGATGGCAACAATAATAGACATAGTTAGCCCGGATATGAGAGAGGTGATGGCAATGAAAACATGCATGGTTGTAAGGGGGGTGGGTCTCCAGTAGAGGGCAGTTTCTTTCGCCTTCCCAGGCTACTTCCGTTCGTTCAATGGAAGCTAGTTCCTCGAGGGTCAAGGGAGTGCTAGAGGCTTCAGGGGAATGCTCATCAGCATTAGATCTCATATTTAGATGTTCCACATAGCATTGAATGTCTGAGGTTAAGTCATCCATCTCCAACTGGTGCATGGCAGATATGACGAGTTCTCGAATGGTGTGGTGGGTTTCAGTGATGCAGAAGGTGTGGTGCATGCAGGCAGTGTCATCAGTGATGAGGTCGGCATGGGAGCGAAGGTGTGAAAGTTCAAAGTAAATGCAAAAGAGGGAGTGAAGGGGAGACGATGGTTCTAAATGGTTTCGGAGGGAGATACGGAGATTAGAGTTATCGAGAAATGAAAGCATACGTCCCTGTTGAATAGAAGAGAAAGGGTTGCAGCAGAGATGAGAGGCAAAGCGAGGGGGGTTGACGACAGGTTCGGTAGTAATGGGGGAGGGAGGCCATGGACTGTCCCAGGCATGATCTAAGGTTTCGAGATGAGGGAGTTCGGGAGGTGGGTTCCAGCCAGCATCTGCTTCGGTGGAGGAGGAGCAACTAGGGGAGACGTTGGGCATGGTGGTGAGATGATGATGGGCAAGAGGATGGAGGGAAAACGGAGGGGTGGAGCTTCTTATAGTCTGAGAGGATTTCCTTGGCATGTTTGAACTCCGATTCTGGAAGCCAAGAGTCTTCTTCAGCCGAATATCCTTTCCATCGGATCAAGAAATGTCGGTTGTTCGGAGTTCCCTTGTGTCGGATCACCTTTTCCATTTCGTATTCTTCTTCTCCATTAATGAGGTCAGGGGGAGAAGGGAAGTTTGGGCCGTGTACGTCGTTTTCGCAATAGGGCGATAAGAGGGAAGCGTGGAACGTGTTGTAAATCTTCCAGGTACGAGGGAGGCGGAGTTTATAAACAAGTGGAGATAGCACCTGGGTAATGGTAAAGGGTCCTTCCCACTTGGGGGTGAATTTCGGGTGGGAGATAAGGCGTTTCAGGTTGCGGGCTTCTAGCCAGACTTTGTCACCTTTACAGAAGGGGGTAAATTTGCCATGAGAGCAAGCTTTCATGACTTGTCTAGCAAGTTCATGAGCTGCCAGAGCTTCATCTTGAGCGGTGGAGAGGGTCTTCAGTCGTTCTTCAACTGCTGGAAGATTGGATTCAGCGATGACAGTGGAGAGGGGGTGGGGTTCGAAGCTGTAGGTGAGAAAGAAGGGGGATTTGCTGGTGACAGAGTGAGGGCGGTGGTTGTGGGCGAATTCGGCGTGGGAGATCATCTGGGACCATGTGGAAGGGGAGTTACCACAGAAAATACAGAGATAGGTTTCGACTTCCTGGTTGACACATTCTGTTTCTCCATCAGATTGAGGATGATAGGCAGTGGAGAGGGAGAGGTTGTATCCTAGGAGTCGTCCGAGTTCTTTGGCGAAGGCTGAGGCGAACTGGGGTCCACGGTCCAAGATGATTTTGTCGTATAGGCCAAACCGAGTGTAAACCTTGTGGAAAAAGAGGGAGGCAATCCCTTTGGCAGAGATGGACTTCTTCATAGGACAGAGAATCACCCCCTTAGTAAGCCCATGGTCTACCACGACCAAAAGACTGTCAAAGCCATCAGAGAGGGGGAGATCTGTGATTAAGTCACAAGAGACCTGTTGGAAAGGGCGAGAGCAAGAAGAAGAGATGGGGCACAGAGGAGGGACCGTGGGGTGGGTGTTAGCCTTTGCTGACTGGCAAGAGGCACATCCTTCAACATATTTCTGCACAAACTGGGCAAGGCCAGGCCACCAGAATTCGGAGGCGACGAGCTGTCAGGTTTTCAGGTAACCAGGGTGTCCAGCAGCAAAATGATCATGGTGCCATTCGACGACGGACTTACAAAGATCAGGGGGAACATAGGCGCAGCCTTGGTAGGTCAGGACACCAGCATCATATTGCCAATCGGAGAGTCGTGAGCGGAAGTGAGCTGGGACGTCACCAGTGGTAGCACGAAGTGCATCAAGCACAAGAGGGTCAGAGGCGGAGGAGGAGGCTAGCTTTTCCTGGAGGGCAACGTCGATGATGTTGACGAAGAGGGAGTCAGGCAAGAGAGTGACATTGTCATTATCATCGTCAGTGGCAGGGAGGAGATCTGGGCGGTGAGAGAGGGCATCAAGGGCGGCGAGGGAGGTTCCAGGGACATGGGTGAGACGGAGGTTGAAGTCAGAGATGTCGAGTAACCATCAGGCTTGTCGACGATTCAGCTTCTGGGGTTGGCGGAAGTAGGTCAGGTTCTTGTGATCTGTGAAGACCTGAACTGGGAAGGGGGATCCTTGGAGATAGTATCGCCAGGCTTTGAGACCACGGATGACAGCGAGAAGTTCTCAGTCATAGATGTCGTAGTTCTGTTCTGTGGGGGAGAAAGATTGCAACAAGTAAGAGCAGGGGTGCCAGTCACCGTTAGCATCTGTTTGAAGGAGGACACCTCCAGAGGCGTACTTGACAGCATCAGTTGCAATGGCAAAAGGTCTAGCGGGATCAGGGAGATGAAGGATCGGCTGAGAGAGAAAGAGCTTTTTTAGCTCATCGAAGGAATCCTGACAGGAAGGGGACCAGTTCCAGGGTTGGTTCTTCTTGGTGAGGTCGAGGAGGGGGCAGGCGACGTTGGAGTAGTTGGGGATGAAACGTCAATAAAAGTTGGCGAAGCCAAGGAAGGAGTGAACATCCTTGACTTTGGAGGGTGTTGGCCATTCTTGAATACCATCAAGTTTGACCGGGTCCATGGCGAGCTCATCTGGGCGAACAATCATGCCCAGATATTCGACCTCAGAGGCTGTGAACTTGCATTTCTTGAGCTTAAGATGAAGGTCGAGTTCCAGCATACATTGTAGAACACGTTTGGTGCATTCTTCATGGGTTTTGGCATCAGGGGAGAAGATAAGGAGGTCGTCCATATAGATGACGAGCCATCCTTCGGCGATCATGTCTCTAAAGGAGTCGTTCATGAATTGTTGGAATGTCGCAGGAGAGTTGCAAAGCCCAAAGAACATGACTGTTGGTTCAAAGAGGCCTTTGTGGGTGATGAAGGCCACTTTCCATTGGTGTCTGTCTTTGATGTGGACATTGTTATAGCCCCAGCGGACATTGAACTTGGTAAAGACTTTGGCTCCCTTGAGTTTGTCGACGAGGTCGGAGATGAGGGGAAGTGGGTAGGCATCTTGAACGGTATGTTCATTGACGTATCAGTAATCTTGACAGGGGCAAAGGCCTCCATCCTTCTTTTTGACAAAGAAGAAGGGGGCAGCTTGGGGAGAGTTCGATGGGCAGATCTTTCCAGCTGTGAGGTTTTCATCAAGAAAGGTTTCGGTGGCTTCCTTTTCGTCGGGAGAGAGAGGGTAAAGTTTGCCAATTTTCGGGGTAAAGGATTCATCGAGGTTGATCTCATGGTCATAAGGTCAGCTGGGGGGTACATGATCGGTTGCTTCCTTCAAGAAGACAGAAGCGAAGTCAACATATTCCTGCGGGAGAACAGGCATGGGTTTCGCCTTTTCGGCAGCCATGGCGAGTTCAGTGGCGGTGGTGAGTTTGGCAATTGTGGCATTTGGGACAAAGCGAGAACCACATCAGATGATTCATTGGATGACTCAGACATCGTGGTTTCGAAGGAGATGTTGTTGTTGGGTCTCCTTCTGCATGTAGTCGAAAAGTCGTCCATCCCAGACAGTGTCGATGTTGACATGATGAGGGGGTTGAGGGGTGGGGGTGGCAGGTGTTGGAGAGGGGGGTCAGGTGTGTTTCTGATAGAGTCGATCAGATTGATCAGACTCCAGAGGAATGGACAGCTCGCGAGAGGTCCAGTCGATGGTGGGGTTGACTTCCTTAAGCCAAGGGAGTCCAAGGATGACATTTTCTTTTCCACAGTTGAGGACATAGAAGGTGACCTGGTGGGCCACAGATCCAATGTGGACAAAGAGGGAGGTGGTGAAGCGGATCTGACCATTCTTGTTGGCAGATTGGTCGACATTGTTTATGGTGATGGGGGCGGCGAGTTTGGTCTTGGGGAGTTTGTGTTTTCAGACAAAGTCCCAATCGATGCAAGAAATTTGTGCTCCTGAATCAATCAGAGCACGAGTACCAATGGCTTTCAAGTGCGAGGGTTCGACAATGTGAACAGGGATTTGCATAGACTGTTTGGTTATCGACAATACAAGTACAGACACACAAGAAAAGGAGGGTCGTTGCGTTGGGGTACGCCCTCCATCTAAAAATCCTTGCCTGGAATGGTGAAGGAAATTCAAGCCACGGTTTCTTCATCGTCATCATCCTCCACTTCTCTTAGTTGGGGAACTTCTTCGACCTTCCTAACCTTTTTCTCCGAAGTCTTCTTCGGCCTAGGGTTGTTGGAGCTGGGACATTCGTTGGAGAGATGACTGGGCTTTCTGCACCTAAAGCAACGTCCTTCTGCAATGCATCGGCGACGTTCTTCGGGGGTGAGTTTGCTGAGTTTGATGGCATCAACGTCCATGGCGTCAGGGTCTTTCGAGGGGCAGGAGGAGGTGGTGGTGAACGAGTGGTAGGTGGAGGAGCCAGACTTGTTCCTCTTGGCAATATCTTCAGCTTTCCCCCACTGGGTGAGGAAGTGAACAGCCTTAGAGTACCATTCATCGATCTTGGTGGGGATGGTGTCCATGGACATGATGCGACGCATGAGTCGAACGGGTAGGGCTGTCGAGAAATATCCAATGAGGATGTTCTCGTCCATGATTTCACTGATCTGGACCTTGTTTCGGAACTCCAAAATAAAGGAGGTGAGTTCTGGGATTCCGGCATTGCCAGACATTCGTTGGGTGGAGAGCCAAGTGATAGCCAGGGCTCGGGTGTCGTGGTGTTCAAAGGTGGTTCTGAAAGAGGAGAGGAAGCCGGAGAACTTGCCGAAGCCAACAGGAGTACCCTGAGTGTCGGGTTTAAGGGCCGTTTTGCGGAAGGAGGAAGCCCAAGTGAGGACAGCTCCAGACTTCATGTATGAGAGGGCGAAAGCAATTTTCTTTGCTTCGATGTTGTAAACTTCTTCATTGACGAGAAGGTAGGTTTGGACAGAGTCCAACCAGATGGTAGCCTTGGTATAATTGCCATTGAAGGTGTCAGGGGAGCCGATGCGAAGCTCAACTGGTTTTGAGAGGGTAGACATCGTAGGAGGGGGTGCAAAAGGTGGGAGGTGTAGGGTAGAGGCAAAGGTGTGGGCTAGGGGAGGAGGGGCAGGGGCAGGGTGGGGCACTTGGAAGGGAAATAGAGGGGGGTGAGAAGTGGTTGGGGTGGGGGAGGGTGGTGTGGGACTTCTGGGGATGTGGAGCGTCGAGGAGAGTTGGTGGGCGAGGTCGATGTCTTCCTGTTGCTCAGCAGCAGTGGGAAGGGTGGTATCAGGGTCTAGGTGGGATTGTTCAGAGGGTGAGGACGAAGAGGATGAAGTTTCAGAGGGGAGTTCTACTGTGGTGAGCCTGTGCATACCACGCAGGGCTTGTTCTCTGTGGGAGGAGGTCCTGGGAGGAATGGTGAAGGATCTATAATGATGATAGTCCTAAAATGAGGAGCTTAGTTCTTTTGTTACGCTTGGTCTGGGTAGGAACGAGCATAGGCTCAAAGAACTAGAACGTAGGGTCAAGGGTTCAAGGTGACAACGAGATACTTGCCCTATAGGATCAAGGGTTCTTCCTGCTAGGACGTATAGCAGGTGGTTTGAGTGTAAGTCTGCCTACCGAAGAGGTAGCAGCGAGTTACAATGAGGGGACGAAGAGGAACAAGGTAAGATTGAGCAGAACTAAGCTAGGGTACAAGGGATGGAGTACTAGAGCTTATATACTGCGCAATGGAAGGTCATAGAAGGTTATGGAACAACTATG